>VBSM01003039.1:9764418-9845300 GCA_008086735.1 Cheirogaleus medius | reverse complement strand
AAGTATCACAAGAATGGGAAAACAAGCACCACATATACTCACCATCAAATTGGTATTAACTGACCAACACTTAAGTGCACATACTAGTAACATTCATCGGTTGTCTGGCAGGTGGGAAGGGGTAGAAGTGGATGAGTATATTCACACCTAATTGGTACGGTGCACACTATGTGGGGAATGGACATGCTTGAAGCTCTGACTTGGGTGGGGCAAAGGCAATATATGTAACCTAAACATTTGTACCCAGTAATATGCGGAAATTAAAAAAAAAGAAATCCTTTCAAAATTGGAGTCTTTCAAATCCTGCCACTGCCTTATCAATTAAGTTCATTTAATATTCTAAATATCTTGTCATTTCAATGATGTTTATAGTATCTTCATTAGGAACATAATCCTTCTCAAGAAAGTACTTTCTTTGGTCAACCCTTAAGAAGTAACTACTCATCTATTCAAGTTTTACCATGAGATTGCAGCATTTCAGTCACATCTTTAGGCTCTATTTGTAATCTAGTTCTCTTGATATTTGCACCACACCCGTGCAGTGACTTTCTTCACTAAAGTCTTGAATCTCTTAAAGTCATCCATAAGGGTTGGAATTAACTTCTTCCAAACTCCTGTTCATGTTAATATTTTGAATTCCTCTCATGAATTATGAATGGCCTAATTATGAATTACGAATGGCATCTAAAATGGTGAATTCTCTCCAGAAAGTTGTCAATTTACTTTGCCCATATCCATCAGGGAAATCACTATGTATGGCAGCTATGATATTATAAAATGTACTACTGAAATAATAAGATTTGAAAATCAAAATTGTTTCTTGATCCATGAGCTGCAGAATGAACATTGTGTTAGCAGGCATGAAAACATTAATTTCATTGTACATTGCCAGCAGAGACACTGGATGACTAGGTTCATTGGTTTCTCCTCTCTAACTATGAAAGCCCTAATGACAACATCTTACAATGGAAGGCTGTCTTGTCTAAATTGAAAATCTGTTAGTTGGTGTAGCTACAAACATCACAATCATAGATTATTTGGATAACTTGTTGAAGCTTCTGCATCAGCCCTTCCTGCTTCACCTTGCATTTTGATGTTATGGTGAAAACTTCTTTCCTTAAACCTCATGAACCAACCTCTGCTAGATCAAAATTTTCTTCTGCAGCTTCCTCAACTCTCTCATCTTTCATAAAATTTAAGAGAGTTATGACCTTTCTCCGTATGAGGTTTTGGCTTAAGAGAAAGTTGTTCTGAGTTTTATCTTCTACCAAGACCACTAAAACCTTCTCCATATCAGCAATAAGGCTGTTTAATTTTCTTATAATTTCTGTGTTCACTGGATTAAAACTTATTTCTTTCAATAACTTTTCCTTTGCATTCACAGTGTGGCTAACTGTTTGGAGCAAGAAGCTTAAACTTTGGTCTATCTCAGCTTTCAGAATGCCTTCCTCACTAAGATTAATCATTTCTATCTTTTGATTTCAAGTGACAGACATGTGTCTCTTCCTTTCACTTAAACATTTATAAGGCATTGCAGAGTTATTACCTGGCCAAATTTCAATCTAATTGTGTTTCAGGGAATAGGGAGGGCTGAGGAGAGCAAGGCAGATGGGGAGACTGGTCAGTGGAGCAGTCAAAATACATATAATATTTATCAATTAAGTTTGCTGTTTATAATGCTGCTATTCATGGTACCCCAAAACAATTACAAGTGTAACATCAAAGATCAGTGATCACAGATCATCATTACATATAATAATGATGGAATATTGTGAGAATTATCAAAGTGTGACACAGAGACATGAAGTAAGTACATATTGTTGGGCAAATTGTGCTGACAAAAGAGGCTTGACAAAAGGTTACTGCAAACCTTCAATTTGTAAAAAATACATTATCTGTGAAGTACAATAAAGTAAAACACAATAAATCAAGATATGTTTGTGTTTAATTAAATAATACCTCAAAATGTTTCCAAATTTTATTTAAAACATGGGTATAAACATCCAAGAAGCTCACTGAACTACAAATAAGGTAAACTGAATGAGAAACACACTGAGACACATTATAATCAAACTTTCAAAAGACAAATATAAAGAATCTTGAAAGCAACAAGAGAAAAGTGGCACACTACATACAAGAGATGCTTATAAAGATTATTTGGCAATTTGTCCGCAGAATCTTCAGAGGCCAGTAAGTAGTGGACTGATGTATTCCAAGTTGTAAAAGAAAAAATAAAAATGAAATACAAACAACTGTCAACCAAGAATTCTTTTCAGCAAAATTGTTCTTCAAAAGTGAGGAAGAAATTAAGACACTGTCAGATAAGCAAAAGCTGAGGGAGTTTGTGACCACCAAACGTGCCCTACAAGAAATGCTCAAGAAGCCCTTTAAGTTGAAGTAAAAGGACATTAGACTCTAACTTGAAGTCATATGAAGAAATAAAGAATAGTAATGGCATTACTATTCTCAAGCAGGAGAAAATGTTATATTGTTTTGGTTATTCATTTCCTCTGAGCAGACAACTCTCTCTATTAACAAAAATAAAATGAAATAGGATACTCTCTCATGACCTATCCATTCATGGAAATAAATACACAATCTAACATTTTGCTCTTCATGAAAACCTTGATTCACATGGCTAAGTATATGAAAAGTCTAAAATGGGACTGAGGTATGTACATAGCATCTTATTACATGAGAGGTTATCAGAAAAGAGGACAGGGTAAAATTAAAAGCATTTGTTCTCCTGCAAGAATTAACCATCAAAATGCCTGATGTGTGACGGAACTGTGGATAGTCCTGAAAAATTAAGCTGTAGAGAATTTTTCTACAAACACCCTGTGAGTTTTTTGGAAGCAATAAATGGAAAGTAGGATTATATTATTAAAGGTTTTTGTCTTAATTACTAGAAAGCCAAATTTAAATCACCAAAAAATGAGAACATTTATTGTCTCACAGAACTGGAAGTCTGAGCAAATTTCTAAGCTCATTGAATAGATGCAGTAAAGAGGTCATCAGAGTCATTGGCTTTATCTTTCCCTTGCTGCTTCTGTACTCACGATTGGCTTTATTCTAAGACTTGTTGTCCTCGGAGTTACAAGGGGACTGCCAGTAGCAATCAGTGTTATAGGCTTACTCCTATTCCTAAAGGTCCTTGCTAAAGAGCAAAGAGGAACTTTCCCCAAAGCTCTCAACAGACTGTTCTTTCTTTCTTTTTTTTTATTTCAGAATATTACAGGGGTATATATGTTTAGGTTACATATATTGCCTTTGCCCCACCCGATTCAGAGCTACAAATGTGTATGGTGAGAATGGCTTTTATCAGACTTTTCAAATCTTAAGAATTCTGAATAAATCCCATGTCTATTTTCCAATCAATCCCTGACAGTGGAAAGATAAATACTGTGATTGATTTAGACTAAACAAAGCCTACCTATTTTCTCCTAAGTTATAAAAACTTCATAGAAAGGAGTGGATATTTGGAAAAATGGGTTCGTATCTAGTAGGAAAATGGAAGAAGAAATATTAAAGATGGCTGGCTGAGCAACTATCAAAATCCAATACTACAAGCTTTTTGGCTATTCAATAATTTATTCCACATATGCTTTTTTATTCCATAATTCAATAAATATATTTTTAAACATATTAATGTTGATATGAAATAAGTTTCAATTTCTCTCCAAAGAGAGAAAATCCAAGGTAAATTACTGAATTAAGCCTGAAGCACAAGATTTCTGGGTAGTATTCAATCCTCTCCATTGTGTCTACCTGAAGTTCTTAGTGATTCAATGTTATTTTGCTAAATTATGAATTACCTTCTTTAAATTCTAACAAATACCGTGTGGATAAAAGCATAATAACAATAAAAACTTCCTTATGTAAATGTGGACAATGAAAAAATTTTCAGTTGTCAATAGTATACCTTACTTGTGAAACAGGGATGATTAAATCATCCTGCTGTGGTAGGGAAGTGTTTTCTTGGCCTGTCAATCAAACCAAGGTTTTGGTTATAACCATGTCTGTTTTCTCTGTGACACCTTAGAGTACACATTATAGAGAATTTCTTTTCTGGGTGTTATACCACGTTAACAGCATACTTTCCATAGGTAAACATTTGGAGCACGGATGTTTGTAAGTATACTTTTATCAGGCTTAGTGTTACTGTGGCAACACAATTGTCTTAAAAATAGTTGTCTAGTCTATTTGTTTTCAATCAAGTCTATTACTCAAAATACACAATCAGAAACTGTTTGAGGCAATGAATCTGGAAGATTCTGGTTTATCATAACAATTGCTACGCTCTTTTTGGAGACTTTAATACCTTTTTTCCTCTTGATCTTGGCTACCAGATGATTGTATCTATCACCTCTGGCAAGAACATTCTTGCTTTAGATAGCTGCATCTTCATAGTATTTAGATTGTCCCTTTCTTTCAGTCACACAATGCTTTACAGGAGGTATTTGGGAGAAGTTTGTGTATCAGTATAGTTTTTGTTCCAATCTTATTTTTACCCAAATTCCCATACTTTTTTATTGCTGTCCTTCAAGCTTTTCCAGATTTTCCAGGCTCCTGGTGACCAAACTTTCAATTATCTTTATTATAACCCATAGGTGAAAAACATATTTTTCTTTCTAAGATTTCTAATGAATCACACACAGACAAAACTTTTCTACATATTTTAAGATGTCATATAATGCCATAGAAAAGATTCAGCTTAGCTCAATGTCTTAAATTTTCTCTACTAAGAGTCCTGCTGATTGTCATTGTTAGAAGTTGATATAAATCTCAATATAAAATAGGTCACAGCTAAACAAAACAAACAAACAAACAAAAAGATTACAGAATACTAACATGCTAGCATTCCCAAATTCTTTTTGACACAAATAGGGAAAACTTAGTGTCTGGCATAAATTTAACTGAAGTAATTTCATTTTTTAATGTTATTTTCAGCTTTCCATTTCTGAATACAAATATTTGATTTATTAGGATGCTGACTTAAGAAATCCTGACTCAAAAATCTTAAACACAGTGGTTATATATAGACTGACATAAGGGAAGTCTAGGAGAAAGTCAGTCTTCTGAGTTTGTCAATTCAGTATCTCATTGATATTTTGAAGGCTCACGTTTTACTACCTCTCAGCTCTGCTGACCATAATATTGACACCAACCTAAAATAGTTCTATACATAGATGTAGAATTACTGTGAAAAATTATCGGAATTACTTGCTTTCTCCTTCACATCAATGGTAGAACAAAAAAGGTACCTGAAAATCATTGTTGAATACAGAAAAGAAATTTTCCATAAGCAAATTTCCCCATGATTCTCCATGGTCTGAATTTTGTTATATTACTATTCCTGAAAAAAAATCACTAATAATTAGAATTACTTAGCTTACCTATGAGCTCTGATGAAGAGCATATGACTTGTTTCATGTTTGTCATCCATAAGCCTACAGGATATTTATACTGCCTGTGGGAAGGTTATACCCAACCAAAATTGGAATTATTTTAAGTAAAAGAAAGCAATTCTGTGGTTCCAGAAAACAACTGTGCATACTATAGGGATACTAGAAAGTTAATGGATTTCTTGATAATAAAATTTATGAAGGTTTGAGGCATGAAGACTGATTGAATTGCTAAAAACATAACATATTAGTACTACCTGGTAGATGGGACCAGGAATTACATTGGCTCCATATGTAGTTTTCCATGATTATAGGCTGCAGGAAAGTTCAACCAAATACAAATGTATTTTTCTATGGGGAATTATGTTGTGTTTTTTCCTTCATCATTTCATTATATTTTATATTATAATTAAATATAGTTATTAATGAGAAAAACATATATATTTTAAAAATATTCTGTTTTTATTAAAAAGTATATTTAAGTAGGTTTCTAAAGGAATGTCAGTCTATAATACAAGTAGAGACAAGATAAAATGCAATAAATATAAAAATTAATATACTGCTGATATTGCAAGAAAATGAGACTAGGGAACAAGTACCCCTGCCAAGGAAATAAAACCCCAAACAACAAAAACAACAAAAGGTGAATTGTAATTAGAGATGTTAATCAAACAAGAAAGCTGAGTCTGCTTTCTAGGCAAATTTATTACTGGTTAAGGGAAAATCAACTATTAATAAAGTATGGACTTCTATTTAGTTGTGGGGCTGAAAATGAGACACATATAAAGTGCAGATCTTCACTGGAGGCTAAAATCTTAACAAAACTGGAAAGTACAAAAATACTTGTCAGCAACAGGAGGCTACAAGAAAACCATCATTTTCTGCTATGGCCATGGGTTAGTAATAATATATCCTGAGTATTTCCAATTGTAAATCTCACTGTGATGTGAAGTTCAAATTAACAGTTGCTATGTAATAAAAAAAATCAAATATTGATAAATAAAAGTAAATTTTAAGATAGTTTCCCAGGTTGGTAGTGTTTCTTGTAGCCCAGTGGAAGCAAATTGAAACCTATTTTAGAGGAAATCGTTTTCTATTTAAGCTCTCAAGATTTCAACAGATTAGGTTGAGAAAAAAAAATATTCTCAATGTCAAAGATGAACAACTATAGATAAAAATAATTCAAACATAAGTAAAAGTCAGCAGAAAAAAAGGAGGAATTAATATACTAACCCTACCCATTGATAAATCTAATGATTTTTGAAGAATCAGTTACAAAACATGGAAAAGTTATATGAAATAACTTTTAAAACTAAAGATAAAATCTAGAAAAGTCTGTACTTATTCACAAAGATCCAATATAATTCTTAGGATTGAAATATTCATGTTAATATTATAATCACAATAAATACATTAAATGTAAGATATAATTTAGCTAAAGCGCCAATTACCCATTTATTATTTATTCCTAACAGATCCAGTTTATTAATACATGGAATGCCTGAAGTATAAGCAACAGAAAATACCTAAGGGGAGCATATTGATTTATAAAATGATTTATCCATATCATTATCAGGAAACTAGGTATTATCAGGGATTAAAAATAATTATTAACGTATAAACTGAATCATTAATAAAACCTAATAACTCAAAATTGGTAATTTTCCATGAATTTAGTTAAGTAACCATCACAAGAAAAAATCTAAAATGCGCAATTGGGAAATTTTGTTATACTTCTTTCATCTAAGGTTGAATAATTGATAGGCTGATAGGGGTGTGTGTGTGTGTGTGTTTGTGTATTGTGTTTGTATCTTATTAGTGTCTTGAAGAGGCAACTGGAATCTTGAATTTAAGACTGACCTACAATAAACAAAGTGGAGATACAAGGTTGCCCATGGCATTTCATTAGAGAATATGTAAGAAAATGCAGAGATGCAATAATGTTAAAATAAACTATGAAAAGCCCAAGCTCAAATGCCTAGTTTAGGCAATAAAAAATTCACTGATGAGTGACTATCTGCTTTGAGATGGCTTAGTAGTGCCTGACTCTACTCCAAGCCAGGACTAATGAAGTATACTATTCTTCATTTGTGTTTTCCAATATAAATGGATATGATGAGACCACAGGACAGGAGAAGCCAAATGGTAGAACTTATTAGCCCAAAGCAAATGTAATTCTACCATCAGAGTAGCTTCAGTCATAGAGATCTGTGGTGGTGGCTAATAAATCATGGAGTACATGAAGTTGAGAGAGTTAGACAAGCACCCTGTGTGAAACCTGTTTTAATTAATAGTAAAAGAAAATGAACGTTGCCAAGTGAAAGCTGACATCAGCCATTATGATGGAAAATCATGCTAGTATATATATATGAACCAACTCACTAAGTACTCATTAATTTAAAGGGAAGCAAGCTTCCCCTGAGGATGGATCCTAAAACCTCATCACAAATATACCTAGTAAAAATTCTGTTGATTTTTCATCCAAAGAATCTGCAGCCATTTGTTAGAGCAGTTTTATATAGGCAAAATGGATAATACCTAGATTCTTCAAAGACTTTTAGATAAGTGATCTGAAGTATCAACAATACCTACTAAATAAAAACAATACATTGTCAAGTGGTTAGCATGGAAGTTATGAAGGTGATGATAAGTTGAACTCTTGATGATAAGCAAACTCACAGTGTGCCTGATGGGTTCATAATGAACTCTGTGGGCATTTCTTCAGTTATGGAACACATAAGTGGGCACACACATTTGGTGATAAAAGGTCCTCTGTCTCTGTCTTGCTTTCCAGACTTATGGGGTAAGAGTTAAAACCATAGGAGAACCAAAAGAAACAGCACTGAAACTGTTCACTACTGCAACAAACTTGAAATCAAAAGCAGTATTACATTTATGAAATTGTTGAAAAGATTAGTTCCACCAGCAAAAATATGAAAGCTGCAGTAGTGGTGACAAATAGAATATCTCCACTGAGTGTTCTTATGTGACTTCTGCAGAGCCATGATCCATCATGGCAGATGAATGTGGTTACTTTCATATCATCTTAACCAGGTGGTAGCTTGGTTTTGAATTGAAACAGTTGCTTCTATATGTAGTATCTTACTTAGTAAAATTATCACAGCTACTACCATCAGGGACTTGGAGATGCATTTATTGGTTTGGTAAAGGTATCCTTTCTACATTCATCAATAAGGAATAAACACACACACACACACATACATACACACCACATTGACCACAAGTGTACATACATTCCCATATAAATTTCTGTATTAGGTATTTCTTAGTAAATCACAGTATATTAAAATGTTAAAACGAGTTACCAACCCATTATTAAGCAACATGTAAGAGAAATCTTGATGTTAAAGAAAGACCTCTTATTTCAAGATACTTTGCTATGTTTTTATTAAAATAAAAATTTATATCATGAAACTTTGAAAGTTGATATACCTTTTACAGTGGAAGGATTTAGTAATATGTGAGAGAAAGTAGGTACATTATTTATTCCAAAAATTTTTAAAATACTATTAAAATTTTTTCCAAGATTCTAATGCATTGGGCAGAGCAACATTCTGATCATACCTCAATAAATGATTTAAATTTGGAGTTACTTCTTTTTAAATAAGAGATGAAGATCTACAAATAGGGTAAAATAATATCATTACACAAGAACTTTGGGAATAGTTTTTGTAATGTATAATCTCACTTTCAAAGATTATGTTTCTAATTACAAATTACAGCTTCCAGTTGTGTAAATAAGTAGTGATGATAGGCAGATGATAAACAGATATGCAGATAGAGGGATGGGTAGATAGATAAAGAGATAAAGAAAGAGGAAAAAAGAAAGTAAGAAAGAAAAGGAAAGGAAGAAAGAAAAGGAAAGGAGAAAGGGAGAGAGGGAGGAAGGGAGGAAGAGAAAGAAGGAGAGAGAGAGAGAAGGAAAAGAAGGAAGGAACAAAGGAAAGAGGGAAAGGAAGAAAAAAGAAGCTAGGGAGGAAGAAAGGAAGGAAAATGAAATATATTATTGATCATCTCTCGATGAGTGGTCCTAATTATAAATATCCATAGTCTATAATACTTCATCTCATATTCATTTAAGGGAATACCTTCTCATTAAAAGTTGTAGCATAATGAATTTCCCAAAAATGCAGATATATGGGACTTAAATTTAATATAAAACTTTAATATAATGGACATGTTGATAGTGCAGAACCTTTCTTTTCACAAACAATCTTAACTTCCAGTGTCTAGAACCAAATTGGCCTTAGATTTGTTGAATATCCCATATACTGTAGAAATTATTGTCATTTACTCCTCCCACTTCACAATTGCCTATTCAGTATTTACTTAGTAGTCCTGGAAGGTCATAAGACTATGAATTCTGAGTAAAATATTTGGAAATCTTGTAGTTATATGTTTGGAAGCAAATGACATACAAAAAAAATCACTCGGGTCTAAGTTGAATGAACAGAGCCCTAATGATGGTAAAAACATTTCACCTGTTGCACACACATTTAATCACAGTGTATTTTGTGACAACCAAGGTAAACTCCCTCTGAAGCAGAAAGACATGAGGCAGGAAAGGATATTTGCCAAGAACACATGCTCTGTAATAGACTGGAAGTTCCACCCCTGAAAATATATGTTCAACAAACTCAATTTTCTCATAATTAAAAGGGAGGTTTATTGTTCTGCCTTATAGGTTTGTTTGTTTATTCATTCATTCATTCATAAAAATTAAGTAAGACAATTTATGTAAAGCCTTAGCAGAGTGCAGGTCATATAATATGCATTCAATAAATGTAGGCTATTGCATTAGCATTGGAACACAGCTGATGATGATGTGGAGCTTAAGAGTTTATATTATTGATGCATTCTGTAGTAGAGATTTTGAACTATGGGCATATTCCAAAAGAAATTCTGTTATTTTCTCAAGTATTCTGAGCTGGAAACAGGTGTCCTCAAGTGATCCCTTTTCTGGCAAGGGTAGAGAAACAGTCTCCAAGGTAACTAAATCCCAAACCATATCAGAGTTTAGAAATAGAAATCAGTACTTTAAATTCCACTAAGAAGCAAAAGGGTCATCGGTGACACTTTGCAGCTCAGTAGCAATATACTCTGTGTAGTCAACCGTCTATTCACCCAGTCTTCAAGGTTAATAACCAATTGTTATTTATTTCATACTAACAACAACACTTTTCTATTTAGGTAATATTCAAGTTCTTCAGAATTGTTCTGTTTATATTGGAAATTTTGGTGTTTTAAATTAACTATCCGGCTCACTGAATTTCGCTTTCATCATTTCATGAATAACCCTAAATTGACAATTATAAAACAGAACATTGTGAAATAATATCTGATAATATTTAGTGACTACATATACTATTCCAGGTGCTACCAGAGTGTGTTTGATTCTTGAGGCATTTCTAACCAGATCTCTGTGACAGGATGAGAGAGGACTACTGTTCAATCCAAGCATAGCTAGTTTCCTCACAGGTTAGAGGGGATGGGAGGTTTTTCCTAAATGATGAGTTAAGGAGCCCTTCCTTGTCTGGAAATTGTTAAGAGAAATTTTTATCATCTGATCAGTTTATATAACACACAAAATTGTATAGACTGCATTCTCTTTCAAATTTTTCCTAGCACATTACTCCAGGAGCAGACACTTAAATGCCACTTACTATGTAATAGGCATGGTGGTAAGCAGTGTGTATATATATATATATACAATTTAATCATCACAGTAAGCCTACAAATTAGTGTTATTATTAGCTTCCTTTAAGTTTTATTATTAGCTTCCTTTAACAGAAGAGGACGGATGCACAAAAAAAGCTTAGGTAAATTGTCAGAAGACATTAAAAATGTCTTTACCTTGGCCTTTTATTTCATGCTGATATTTCAAGAACCAGCTTTGCTTGCCTACAGTACCAGTCAACTAAGCATTCTTTTGAGTCTTCCTCTTGGTTTATTCAAGAATATTAATGATGATGTAAAAAGGGAGTGCCAACCAGGTTCACAGCAATCACAGGAAGGATATCGAAAAAGTAATGTAAATGATCAAAGTCCTCACTAATATATAAAACACATTAGAGGTAGTTGTACATGAAAAACATGTCCAAATTTTACCAGATCTTGTTTGCACTTCATAATGCACAACTTCAGGGACCCCTATCATGCTGGTGTTCCAGGTATATCTGGGAGTTATAAATGTCTCACAAAGGTTTAAACATAATTTTTTCTACAAGGTTGTAAACACTAATTATACAGAGTTAAGCTGGCAAAGTCTCCAGGGGGGTTCTCCCACCCACTGTAATTTTCAAAATTAAAAAAAAAAAAGTTCATGCTACTACATAAAATAATAATAAAAATAAACAGCAGTAGCATCTATAATAATATAAGCGACAGCAAAGAGGAGGCAGAGGAAGACTGAGAAATACTTCGTCTCTATTAGGCACTTTGCTAAGCACTTTACATTCATTATTTCATAGCATTCTGTATAATCACCTTATGGGAAGAGAACTATTCACATCCACTTTTAATGGATCGAGAACTGGAAGAAAATGTAGTGATTTGCTCAGAATCCTACACGTACTCAATCTCAGACTTGACATTTGAACTGATGCTTATTTAATATTATAATCCATTTACTTAGATCGTGTTTTTTTTTTTATTTGGTGCCACACATACTCAAGCAGTTCTCACATCAGAGTTCCTTATCACGGAGTTTTAGCGCCAGTATTATAGTGTTTTGGTGATAATCTCTTTATATGTATAAACTACTACTGCTCCAACAATGAGTTTTCATCTGAAGCTACTTTTTAAGCTTTTTTTGTAAGTTCTAGAAAACTATTGAAGACTTGTGGCTTATAGCAGAGACAGCTAAGGGCTCCCTATTATTGCTCTTTCCTTCATTATCATACTACTAGAATTCTTGATTTAACTCAGTTTTCTGAGGAGCTGATAGCAAGATGGAATTATTGGTACAGAAGATTTGTTGGAGGGGGCCATGCCTGTGGAGAATAAAGGGACGACAGAGAGGCAGAGAGATCCTCCAGATTCAGGTGTGATATCTGGGAAATGAGAGAGGAAAGGAAGAAAGAGCTTCAGATGGTAGCTCAGCTGTAAGAAAAACTTACCAGAGTGAAAGATCAAAGGCTGTCTATTAGAGAAGGCAGCATGATGGGTGGGTAGGAATGGCCTAGTGCTAGGACCTTCTCAGTGCTAAGTCATTAACTGAAAACATCCTGAGAAGAACATAGTCTCAGTCTGAACACTTTGGTGGTTCCAAATATGTGGCAGCTGGAGACCGTTAGCTACCTACATTTCTCTCTTGAAGCAAAATCTGAATGGAAGAACCGCAAGGCTGGTACAGCCACTCAGTTGTCTGTCAATCTAGGTATGTTCATATCACTATGATTAAATACTGGAATATGAGTTGAAATGATGTGGGCAATGTTTATCCTTACCCTGTAACCCCTCCCAACATTTTCAGCTTGTACCACGTTCACAGTAGTACGCCAACTTGAATGATGCTAGTGAGAGGGAAGAAAGAGGATAGAAAGATCCAGGGTCCCTGGATAACTTCAAGAAAAAAATAATCACACCAGCCTAGTTAGAGGAGAAAAAGAAATGTCTAAATTCATTTTTTTTAAAAAAAATGCTATTATAGTGTTCTTTACACACAGCTAGGTTTTGACTTTAACTTATACAGTCAGATTTATACATGAACTATAGAAATTTTGCTGAGGCAGCAATGCTTAGGGTAGATTAGAGAAAGGGATTTTTTAAAATAAGTTAGTCTATAAGAAAACACTGTGACAATGCAACCTCGTTTTAACATTGGCTCATGCACTACTGTTTTGATAGAGAGAGAAAGAAACTTAAACAATTTTTCAAGATGAAATCAGTAGGATTTGCTGACATGATGAGATGGAAAGAAAATTAATAGAGAGACCAAGATCTTGAAATTGTTGATTGGGTGAATGATGATACCATTAAACAAAACAGGAAGCATGAAGATAGATCAGGACTATTGGGAGGAATATGATGAGTTTAGTTTTGTTGAATTAGATTGAATTGCTGATGAAACATTTAAACTTAGTAGCCCCATGAAAGGGGAAGATTGAGTCTGTTCAGCAAGTGAAACAGATTCTTTATGAGCATAATATCTTTCCCTCTAAAATTTTCCTAAACCATTATAGAAAGTTATGCATATGAAATAAAGTCATAACACAGTATTTAGAGTACCCATTTGTAATGGATGATGATTTTTTGTTTTGTTTTGTTTTTGTTTTTAATTCACCACATATGGAAAATATCTTTGGAGAGTAAAATGACATTTTATGTATTCTGTACATTTTCTAGCTTAACTGTTATAAACCAAGTATCAGAGTGAAAATATGACATTCTTTCATATTGTATCTATATCTAGAAATGATTTCTTCCTTTTCACCTCATCCTCATCTACTGACCTATTAGGAATATAGAGAAAATTATAGGTAAAACATAAATTCAAGGTATTTCCCTCTTTATTTTTACTTTTGACATGATCTATTCTAAAATTTCCTAAAAATAAAAAAATTAGGTTTATTTGCATGAAAAATTATAAAAGCTTTTTATTTACATTAAATTTGTATTTTAAGTTATAAAAATAGTGCTCACTTTTTTTCTTTATGCTCTGATTTTATACAGAAAGGTTGTGCAACAGTAAACCTTACCATGGCTTTTGTTTATATTTATGGATTTGAAATTTTCCCCTCATTAAGACAAGAAATTGAACATCTTATCTATTATTTTATCTCCATCATTTTCATTATTGTTATTTTTTAACCAATGTAGTTTTTATTGTAATTTTTACCCAAGTGCAAGAGGTATGGATTCAGCCATATCTCTGGTTAATTGATCTAGAGTTTCCTGACATCAGTCACACAATATATCTAGTAATTATTTCATTCAGACAAGAGATTGTATTATCTCAAATTGTCTGGAATGATAACCATTTATCCAACTTGCTGCAAGGAGTTTATTTTCACCATAAAGTGATCGTTTTTTCTTCCTAAATTGCATTAATAATAGAAAAGTTGCACAGGGTCTTCATCTGTCTTTTCCCACTCCTTTCATTTTTATTATCTTTTTTTTTAATTATTTCAAAATATTACAGGGTTACATGCATTGATTTTGTTATGCTTGAGTCAGGGTTATAATTGTACCCATCACCCAGATTAGTGTTCACTGAGCCTGTCCCCCACTCCACTCTGCTTGATTTCCAGTGAATTTAACTTCGCTCTGTGTATGTGTGCCCATGGGTTAGTTCCAATTAAATAATGAGTATATGTGGTCTTTGTTTTTCCATTCTTTAGATATTTCACTTAGGATAATGGTCACTAGTGCCATCCAAATTGTTTCAAAGACATTAAGTCATCCTTCTTTGTGGCTGTATAGTATTCTATAGTATACATGCACCACATTTTGATAATCCATAAAATTGATGAGCACATGGATTGATTGCACATCTTTGCAATTGTGAATTGTGATGTAATAAACACTCAAGTGCAGGTGTTTTTTGGATAAAATGACTTCTTTTCCTTTAGGTAGATACCCAGTATTGGAATTGCTGGATCAAATGGTAGAACTACTTTTAGTTCTTTGAGGAATTTGTGTACTATTTTCCATAGAGGTTGTACTAATTTTCAGTCCTACCAAAAGTGTATAGTGTTCCTTTCTCTCTGCATCCACATCAGCATCTACTGTTTTGGACTTTTTAATAAAAACCATTCTACCTGGGGTAAAATGATATCTTACTGTAGTATTCATTTGTATTTCCCTGCTGATTAATGATGTTGAACATTTTTTTATGTGTTTATTGGCCATTTGTATATGTTCTTTTAAAAAGCTTTTTCATGTCTTTTACCCACTTTTTAATGTTTTTTTTCCTTGATGATTTGCTTGAGTTTTTGTAGATTCTGGTTTTAAATGTTTATTGGATATATAGCTTGTGAATATTTTTCCCCATTCTATAGGTTGTCTATTTTCTCTTTGATTATTTCCTTAGGTGTGCAGAAGCTTTTTAATTTAATCAAGTCTCATTTATTTATTTTTATCGTTACTGTGATTGCCATTGTGGTCTTACTCATAAACTCTTTGCCAACGCCAATGTCTACAAGAGTTTCTTCCAAAATTTTCTTCTAAAATTCTTATGATTTCATGCCTTAACATTTAAGTTTTTTATCAGTCTTGAATTAAATTTTGTGAGTAGTGAAAGATATGGATCCTGTTTCATTCTTTTTCATGTGGCTATCCAATTTTCCTAGTACCATCTATTGAACAGGGCTTCTTTTCCCCAGTGTATATTGTTGTTTGCTTTATCAAAGTTTAGTTGGCTGTATATGGATGGTTTTATATCTGGGTTCTCTGTTCTGTTCCATTGGTCTATGTTTCTATTGTTGTGCAAATCCCATGCTGTTTTGGTTACTGTTGCCTTGTAGTATAGTTTGAAGTCTGGTAATGTGATACCTTCAGATTCATTTTATTTGCTTAAGATTACTTTGGCTCTCAAGGTTTTATTCTCGTTCCAAATGAAACACAGAATTATTTTTTCTATCTCTGTGAAATGTGACATTGGTATTTTAATGGGGATTGGATTGAATCTGTAAATCACCTTGGGTAGTATGAACATGTTAACAATGTTGATTCTACCAGTCAATGAGCATGATATATTCTTCCATTTATTTGTGACATCTGTAATTTATTTCCTCAGTGTTTCATAATTATCTTTGTAGAGAATCTCTCCTTTGTTAAGTATATTCCTAGGTATTTTTTTATTTGTAGTTACTCTGAATGGTATTGAGTATTTGATTTGACTCTCAGCTTCACTGTTATTGGTGTAAAGGAATGCTACTGATTTGTGTACACTGATTTCATAACCTGAGACTTTGATGAATTTACTTATCAATTTTAGTAGTCTCTTGGTGGAGTCTTTGGGCTTTTCTAGATATAAGGATCATATCTTCTGGGTATGGGAAACTTTATAGCTTTGACTTGGATGGTGCAAAGGCAGTATATGAAACCTCAATGTTTGTACTCCTGTTAATATTTTGAAGTAAAAAGAAAGGGATCATATCATCAGCTAAAAGTGATAGTTTGACCTCCTCTTTCCTGATTTGGACACCTTATTTATTTATTTTTTCTTGCCTGATTGCTTGGCTAGGACCTCCAGCACTATGCTGAATAGAAATGGTAACAGTTGGCACTCTTTTCTTGTTTCAGCTCTTAGTAGGAATGCTTTCAACTTTTCCCCATTCAGTATGATGTTGGATGTGGGTTTGTCATACACAGTTATTATAATCTTGAGATATGTTCCTTTAAAGCCTAATTTCTTGAGGGTTTTTATCATGAAAGGGTGCTGAATTTTGTAAAATGTTTTTTTCTGCATCTATTGAGATGATTATATGGTCTTTGGTGTTGCTTCTGTTTCTGTGGTGAATAACATTTATTGATTTACATATGTTGAACCATCCTTGCATCCCTGGGATGAAGCCCACTTGATCATGGTAGATTATTTTTCTGATGTGCCGTTGAATTTGGTTTACTAGTATTTTATCATAGACATTCCTGAGGAGAAAGAAGAAAACTCACAAAGGCTGGAAAATCTATTTGAATAAATAATTGAGGAAAACTTCCCTGGTCTCGTAGACATTTAGACATCCAGGTACAAGATGCTCAACAAAGACCTAAGAGATCCATTGCAATGAGGAAAACATCAGGCACCTTAGAAAGAAAAACCAATCAGGCTAACCACAGATTATCAAGTGAAACTTTACAAGCCAGAAAGAATTGGGGCTCCATCTTCATTCTTCTTAAAAAGAACAACTACCAGCCTAAAATTGTGTATCCTGAGAAACTAATTAACATAAATGAAGGAGAAATAAAGATTTTTTTCAGACAAGCAAACACTAAGAGAATTTGTCAAGACCAGACCAGGAAATACTCAGAACTTCATTATACATGGATTGGCACAATAAACACCAACCAGTATAAAGCCACCCAAAATCTAAAGCTCAAAGCTCATTTAAAACAATAGCACAAGAGGTAAAACAAAGCAATAAGTTACTAACCAACACAATGACCAGAACAGCAGCTCATGTATTAATTCTATCAATCAATGTGAACTATCTGAATGCCCCACTCAAAAGACACAGGCTGGTTAAATGGATGTAAAAAAATGCAACCTGAATATATTCTGTCTCCAGGAAACACACCTAATGCATAAGGGCTTATACAGAGTCAAGGTGAAGGGATGAAAAAAATATTTTGCATCATTGGAAACCAAAGATTGCAGGTGTAGCCATTCTTACATCAGATAAAATAAACATCAAATGAACAACAGTTAAGAAAAAGATGGTCTTTCTATAATGGTAAAAGGAGAAATTCAACAAGATGATATAACAATCCTAAATATTTATACACCTAACACAGGATTGCCTGGATTCATAAAGCAAACCATACCAGTTCTAAGCAAAGAGAACATCAGCAGCATCAGAATTGCTGGGGAATTCAAAACCCCACTGACAGAACTGGATGGATCAACCAAGCAGAAAATAAATAAACACTGGATTTAAATGGCACTCTAGCACAAATGGGCCTAACAGACACTTATAGAACATTTTACCCCAAAACTACTGAGTCTAAATTCTTTTCATGAGCACATGGAACATTCTCCAAGATTGATCATACCTTAGTACACAAACATGTCTCAACAATTTCAATAAAATAGAAAGTATATCATGTGTCATCTCAGACCACAGTGGAATAAAACTAGAAATCAACTCCAAGATAAATACTCATTTCACACAAAATCATGGAAATTAAACAACCTGCTGCTAAACGATTATTAGGTCAATAACAAAATTACGATGGAAATGAAAATATCCCTGGAACTGAATGACAAAGAGGACACAAGCTACCAAAATCTATGGGATACAGCAAAAGCAGTCCTATGTAGAATATTTATAGCCTTAAATGCCTACATCAAAATGACAGAAAGATCACAAATTCACAACCTAATGCCACTTCTCAAGAAACTAGAAAAAGAAAAGCAAATCAAGGACAAAGCCAGCAGAAGAATAGAAATAACTAAGGTCAGAGAAAGCTAAATGAAATGGAAAACAGAAAACAACACAAAGGATCAATGAAATAAAAATTGGTTCTTTGAAGAGTTGAACAAAATTGAAAGACATCTTGCTAGATTAACCAGGAATATAAGAGAAAGGACCCACATAAACTCAATCAGAAATAAAAAAAAGTAGATAGCAAAACTGATACCACATAAACATAAAATATTATCTGTGAATACTATGATAATCTCCCTGCACATAAGCTTGAAAATGTAGAGGAAGTGGCCAAATTCCTGGACACACACAACCTGCCAAGACTCAATCAGGAAAAAACAGAACTCCTGAACAAACCAATAACGAGCAATGAGATTGAAACAGTAGCAAAATCTTCCAACAAAAAAAAAGCCCTGGATCAGATGTATTCACACCAAATTTTACCAGACCTACAATGAAGACCTGGTACCCATACTGCAGAAATTATTCCATAACATAAAAAAAGGAGGGAGTCCTCCCCAACTCATCTATGAAGTCAGCAGCACCTTGATAAAAAAATCAAGAAAGGACACAACAACAAAAAAAAGAAAACTACAAACCAATATCCTTATGAATATACATGCAAAAATTCTCATTTTTTATTCTCTTTGTCCACTTAGCAGCTGAAATAAGGTAGACAATATTTTGTGCTTGCATTTTTTTCTCTTATTATCTGTCAGTGCAATAAAGATTGTGCAATTTGCTACAAAAGTGCAAGACAATTTAAAACAGTATTTAAGAGTACCTCAACCAGAGTTACACCTGCCCTATACAATTAAGTTATGCACAATATTTAATTATGAAAGAAAGATTATGAAAATAAAAAAAGTACAAAAGAACGAGGTTAGTTTCCAAACTTACCCTGCTGAATCTTCAATAACAATATTTACATAATATATTTCTTTAGATAATAGGTAAAGGAGGAAAACCAGCATTATGAACTGAATTTTTCTTTCATTTTAATATTTACATGTAATTAATTTGTGAGGATTTTATTCACAGCTCATTAAACAAGTAAAAATAAAATAAATTTGGGCTAATAAAACAGACACATTGGGAGTACTGTTTATTTCCTGTACTATAGAAGAAAATAAATGTTTAAAAGCAAATTCAACTTTGAAAAGTTCAAAGAACCATTGGGAAATGTTATATTAGTGCTTATTCAAGAAACCATGACAATAGTCAAGTATCTTTATTTGATACTTTAATAAAGATATTGGGATATATATATTACATTCCTGAATAAATAGATAAATACACAAATGGGGCCTATAAAGCAGAATCAAGTTATAGAGAATCTTTATAGTAAATTACCTCAAAGACACCTAAAACCTTTTTTTGTTTTTGGTGGTTAAAAAATTAACTTTCCATTTTAAAATTTATACACACACACACACACACACACACACTAAGAATCAAAGAGAAAAGTCATAGTGCATGCACCAAAAAGGAGAGTAGAAAAATATATGTTTCTCAAAATATAATCTTGCAGAGGAAACATTGGAAACTCTGATAAATCAAGTTTGTGATATCTATATCTTAATTTTCAAAATGCTTATATGCCTGAATAAATAGATAAATACACAAATGGGGCCTATAAAGGAGTCTTAGAGAATCTTTATAGCAAATTATTGCAAAGACACCTAAAAATATTTTTTTGTTTTGGGTAGTTAAAAAATTAACTTTCTATTTTAAAATTTTTGTAGATTTACAGAAAATTTGTTCAGTTTTCTTTGATCCATACTAAGTCTTTACATATTAAGATCTTTTGTGCCTTATTTCCTCTACCCGGAATTTCTCTCTATTTGATCTTTAAGTGACTGTCTCCTTTTATCATTGATAGTTAATACATTGAATTTTGTTGTTTTTATTTTTTACTTGTCATAACAAATTACATTAGAAATGGTAATTAAAACACCACAAAGTTTTTAACTTACAATTTTGGAATCCAGAAGTCCAACATGGGTCTTATTGGGCTAAAATCAAAATGCTGGCAGAGTGGTGTTCATTTCGGGAGACTGTAGGAAGAATTTATTTATTTATTTAGTCTCTTTGTTCTCTAATTCTGACTGGGTGCTTACCAGATAGGCTATATAGTTAATTTCCAAAGTTTTATCTTTGTTTTCTTTCTGTTGTGGATTTCTTAGCTTATTTTTTGTTCTTTAATTTCTGATGTTTCATTTATTTCTCTAAAGCTTCATATAGAACCAGAGAAGACCCGTATAGCCAAAGCAATCTTACGCAAAAAGAACAAATTGAGAGGCATCAATTTACTAGACTTCAAGATATACTACAAGGCTATAATAACTAAAATAGCATTTTACTGGCACAAGAACAGAGACACAAACCAATGGAACAGAACTGAGAACCCAGATATAAAACATCCACATATAAACATCTAATCTTTGACGAAGCAGACAAAATATACACTGGAGAAAATAATACCTATTAAATAAATCATGCTGGAAAAGTTAGATAGCCACAAGTAGAAGACTGAAACAGGATCCACACCTCTCACAACTCACAAAAATCAACTCACACTAGATTACAGACAGAAACTTAAGACACGAAATTATAAGAATTCTAGAAGAAAATGTTGGAAAAACCCTTATAGACATTGGCCTAGGCAAAGAATTTATGAAGAAGACCGCAAAGGCAATCACAGCAACAATGAAAATAAATAAATGGGATCTGATCAAATTAAAAAGCTTCTGCACAGCCAAGGAAGCTATCACGAGATCAAATAGACAACCTATAGAATGGGAGAAAATATTCTAATGCTACACATCTGATACAGGGCTGATAACTAGAATCTATACAGAACTCAGAAAAATTAGCAATAAGAAGTCAAACAATCCCATTAAAAAGTGGGCAAAGGACATGAACAGAAACTTTTCAAAAGAAGATATACTAATGGCCAACAAACACATGAAAAATACTCAACATCTCTAATCATCAGGGAAATGTAAACCAAAACCACAATGAGGTATCTCTTAAACTCCAGTGAGAATGGCTTTAATCAAAAAGTCCCAAAATAATAAATGTCGGTGTGGATGTCAAGAAAAGGGAACACTCATACATTGCTGGTGGGACTGCAAACTAGCACAACCTCTAGGGAAAGTAATATGGAGATTTCTCAAAGAGCTAAAGGTAGAACTACCATTTGATCCAGCAATCCCATTACAAAGCAACTACCCAAAGGGAAAAAAGACATTCTATAGAAAAGACATCTGCACTAGAATGTTTATAGCAGAACAATTCACAATGGCAAATATGTGGAAACAACCCAAGTGTCCATCAATACATGAGTAGATTAATAAAATGAGGTATATGTATCCTATGGAGTTCAACTCAGTCACAAAAAACAATGGTGATCTAGCAGTTCTTGGATTACCTGGATAAAGCTGGAACCCATTCTACTAAGTGAAGTATCACAGGAATGAAAAAAACAAGCATCACATGTACTTACCATCAAATTGGTATTAACTGACCATCAATTATGTGCACATAGAGTAGTAACATTTATTAGGTGTTGTGCAGGTCAGGGGAGAAGATGGGATGGATATATTCACACCTAATGGGTACAATGCACACCATCTGAGGGATGGACATGCTTGAATCTCTGACTTGAGTGGGGCAAAGGCAATATACATAACCTAAACATTTTTATCCCTATAATATGCTGAAATAAAAATAAATAATAAATATATAAATGAATACATAAAATTATGGAAATTCATTACTTTAAAAATTATTTTTAAAAATTCAATTTCCAAATATTCTTACTTTTCTAGAAATTTTCTACCTCCAAAAGTGAAACTTCAGAGAAAAGTATAAGATAAGTATTACCCAAAAGAGCATATAAGAAAATATGAAGATTTTTATGTTCAATATAGGGAACGTTGATTTAAAATAAGTTGTAGCTGTTGATACACTTATACACAAACTGAACAGCATTATCTTTGGAATAAACCCCTGATAGTGCCATTTTTCTAGGCGATGGTAAAGATTACGTTATCGTTTGGCTTTTTCTTCTCTATAATACTTTCCCTGATGTCAGACTTTGGTCTTGCTTCCCATTTCTTGCCCTTACATTGCATTAACTTTTTTTATCTTTACTCCTGAGATATCAACGAACATCAGGTAATGTGGTCCTGCCAACTGAAGTCAGCATAAAAACAGAACAAAACAAAACAGACAATAACCAGTTGTTGTCACCATGTGGCTCTTCTGCCCATTTTCTGTGCCCAAGATGCTTTGAAAAATTATTTGGAAACTTCCTTAATTGCTTTATATTAGTAAAAGAACTATCCTTAAGTAATAAAAAGATCATACAGATCACATAGCACCAAATGTAGTTAGAGTACATATCATAAAAATTAATAATTAAGATGCATACCTACTTTAAATTATATATCATACTATAATCTCCACAATCTCAAGAAGCTAAAATTGATTGAATTTAAATTAAAGATGACTAATATTTATTTGTGTTTCTGAAGAATGTTAAACTCAGATCTACTCAATGGTTCTTGGAGGCAATTAGATGGCAGGTGAAGAAAGGCTCCCTTTGGAGCAATTCAGTGTCACTAGTTTTTCTACTCTGGCAGTCAGGCTAGGGAGCACGCTGTGCCACAGCAGGTGAGAGTTTTAATGCTCAGTCAGCTAGTGACAGTGGGTAGAACAGAAAAAAAAAAACAGCCCCTTGAAGGTATATTTAATGTGAGACAAGCTGTGGTTGTGAGACCTGTAATTGTTGTAAGTGAAGGATAGAAAAGTCTATTTATAGAGTAAAGTCAAAATGAGTTTGAATGGTGGGAGGAGGCACTCACACTGAAATATATTTTCACTTTTCTGGCTTTTTTTGTGTTTCTAAACTTTATGTATAATCTTACCCTATTAGACATATATTTCATCTATTATTTTTCTTCTAAGAAATTTAGAATGCCATCTCATCATCCATCAAAATTGACTTGCAAGACACAAAAAGTTATTTCCATTACCCTTTTCTGATAAAAAAGAAAATTGAAGGGGAGGCTAATTAATTTCTTCCCCTCTATCACTCTAAGTAGTCACTGGCAATATCAAGAAGAGATTCAAGGTCTTTTGTGATCCATTTCCACAAGTATGAGATGGAATTGTGGGATAACAACACAAACAATTCAAATAAGATGTCAAAGTTAAAATTTTTCTTGCTCTTCTACCAGGAACAACAACAACAAAAATAACAGATACTTTATCAAAATGTGTCCCTTTTGTGTTTAATAATTTTTTGATATCATGCTGTCAAAACTGCAAGGGAGTTTCCATTTAGATCTAGTTGCTTGTTGCACAAAGAGCCAATTATTGAGACAAGGAGAATTGCCAAGGAAGAAAGAAATTTTTAATAAGATAAACATCTTGCTGAGAGAAAAGGAGAAGCTGCCTCCAATCCATCTCCCTGACTAATGGAGATCATGGGTTTTTTTAAGTAGGGGCCACATGCTTTGAGGCAGGTAGAGGAAGATTGTAAATCCTAGCATCAGCAAGTCTGCCTGGGGTCCTTCAGAATCTTAACTCCTTTGTCTTACAGACAATCCATCATTTCAGGCCTGTGTGGTGGCTCATACCTATAATTCCAGGATTTGGGAGGCTAAGGTGGGAAGATCACCTGAGACCAGGAGTTTGAGTCATCATTTCTGGGAAACAGCTCAAAGAGACAAATAGGTAAGGGACAGGATTATAAAAAAATACATATAGGGGTTCATGAAGCCAGTTACTTTAGCAGGAGCTATAAATAAGTGTGTGTGTGCATGTGTGTGTATATGTGTGTGTGTATGTATGGCTTCTGCATAATCATAGATTTAACTATCCTCAAATATACTACTTTTCCACACATATTTCCATTCTAATTTGTCTACTTGAATATTCACTATTATTTGTTTATAATCCTATTTTAATATTTTATTGATTTTATAATTACAGGAAAATTTTATAATATTGTGAAATATAAAAAGACTTAATGAGTGAATCTACACATATTGTTACCTTTGAAATATTAAATAGACTCCTAATATTTTTCTATGTATTATCTTACAAAATGAAATTATTGGACTTCTGATTTCAAATAGTAGGTGTAGAGCTGGAATGAGTGCTATCCTCACCCTTATTAAGAAGAAAGGTGCTTTTATTATGAATTATAAATTACCTTTTCTCTTGAAGCCAAGAGAAAATCAACATTATTGGGCAAACAACTAATCCTAAATCTAAAGAGAGACAGGCATTTGCCAGGAGAAACAAGGTCCTAGCATTTGTTTCCTTGAGGCAGATGCTGCAGAGCCCCATATAAGCCAGTAAGATGATTAGGCTGGAAATGTTTAACAAATTGCCAAAGGCCAAGTGTTGGATAGTGTTATAGTATGAAGACCTTGGGTTCTTCAGATATATGGGTGTGGCACTTTCCTGCAGGTTTTCCTTTTATAATTACCACCAGGTCCTCAGAGAGAAGATGAGGAGAAGTCTTTAGCCAGAAAGTATATAATTTTTTCAAAACTTGGATCTCTACAAAGAGATGTTGAACTTCAGAAATGGAATCAATGAAGATAAACTATAATCTTTTAATTTTACTTTTACGTGTTCTAAAGGAAGATGGACTTTTGGCAGCAAAAGTTGTAACAATGTATTATATTTATAGCATATGAAAAAATTGAAAGTTTGCTTATAATGGTGCAAAGGATGAAATGGAATAATTAGGAATATAATGTCATAAGTCTTTTATTCTATAAATAAAGCCATATAATACTTAAGAATATATTCAGATTATTTCAAAACATATGTTTTAAACCCAAGACAATCATTTTAAAAACTGGAAAAAAATGATGGATATATTATCTAAGCTAAAGAAAGTCATTGCATTATGGCCAGTTTTCAAGAAGATTTTGTATGTGTATATATATATAATCTAAATTATAAATACAATATACATTAGAGCTTTGGAAAACATAAGGCACAAACAGACTGATCTAAGTAGAGATATAAATAAATCCATAATTGTAATTAGAGAATTAAACACTCCCCTCTCAGAAATTGAAAGGCTAATTAGGCAGAACAACAGTACAGACATAGACGATCTGAAAAGCATTCTCAATCAACATTACATAATTGACATTTATACAATATTCCACCCAACCACAACTGAATATATATTCTTTTCCAGTGCACATGGAGCATCCATAAAGAAAGATCATATTCTAGGCCATAACACAAACCTTAATATGTTATAAAAATATTAATCATATAATACATATTTTTAAAACCTAATATAGTTTAAACCTAAAAACAATAATAAAATATTTGGAAATTCCTCTAAATATTTGAAAGCTACAAAATTTCTTTCTGAATAACACTTTTATCAAAGAGGATATCTAAAGAAAACTTTAAAAATATTTTGAACTGAATAAAAATTAAAATGTACCATATCAAAATTTGTGGGTACAGGTAAAGTAGTGATTAGAGGGAGATGTATAGCATTAAATTCTTACCATAGAAATGAAGCTCTAGAATCTGTAACAAAAGTTTCTTGTGTTACTAAGAAACTTAAGAAAGAAGCATAAGAAACATAAATCAATCTAAAATAAAGGAATAATAATAATTAGAACAGAAATCAATGAAATTCAAAACAGAAAAATAGGGAAAATCAGTGAATAAAAGCTAGATATTTGAAAAGACCAATAATATTGATAAACATCTATCCTCGATGACCCTGAATAAACATACAGTTGACATATTTATTGGTGAGAGACTGAATGCATTTCCCTAAGAGAGGGAACAGGGCAAAAATGTCCTTACTCATGACTCCTATGCAACATGATGAAATAAGTGCTATCTAGTGTAAAAAGAAAGAAAATACAAATACATATGGATTAGAATAAAAGAAGCAAAACTGAATCTTAAAGAATCTAGAACTAACAAATGAGTTAAGTAAAATCACATGATTCCAGATCAACATACAAATCTCAATTATGTATCTTCATTCCAGCAGTGTACAATAGGAGCTTGAAATTAAAAAAAAAAACAAAAAAACACCAATTTCTGTCCACAGAAAACCCTGCACTCTGTCCACACAAAAGCCCGCAAATGAATGTTTATAGCAGCTTTATTTATAATTACCAAAATGTGGAAGGAGGCAAGACGCTCTTCAGTCGGTGAAAGGATAATAAACTATGTACATCCATACAATGCAGTATTACTCAGTGCTAATAAGAAATGAGCTATCAAGCTACAAAAATGTGGAAGAAAATGAAAAGCATATAACTGAATGAAAGAATCTAATTTGAAAAAGCTACATACTGTTTGATTCAATTATAGGACATTCTGGAAAAGGCAAAACTATGGAAACAGTAAAAATATCAGTGGTTATCAGGGGTGAGGTAAGAAGGTAAGAGGTAGGGATAAACAGGAAGAGCACAGATGGTTTTTAGGGCAGTGAAGCTATTCAAACTATACAAAAATCACAGGTACATGTTGACAGGGCTCAGAAATCAGTACCCTAAAATGAAGGGTCAGAAGCAAAAATTTTTCTCTGATCTCCTCTTGTCCTCCTGCCTCTCAGTCCCATTCTCCCCTGAAGCTAGACATAGAAACTACAATCCCTCTCCCCTAAGGTCATAAAAGCCAGAACCATTTTTCCCAAAAGCCAGCCATAAAACATGAAATTATTGCATATAAAACTTTATATAAATAAATTATCTGAGCTACCTTGTTTGACTCTGGGTCAAAAGACCCCCATTTCAGACAGAAGTAATATATGCTCAAAGAGGATAAGAAGAATCTAGGTAGACAAGCCTTGCTGGATTTCCCCATTCAGACTGTAAGCATTAGATTATCCCTTTTTTTGTCCATCATATTTCTACATGGCTATCTGTACTTTGTTAACCCTAGGTATAAAAATAGACAATTTCCCCTGCATCTTTGGATCTTCATTCTGAAGCCTCCTGCGTATTCATATAAAATACATTTGTACGTCTTTTCTCCTACTAATAAATCCACTCATTCTATAGGATTTGAGCTATATGACATTCTAGAAAAGGCTTTTAACTAAAATAAAATGATAATCTCCCCAGCTGACTGAATGGATCCCTCTTCTCTAAGGAGTGAGTTGCTGGCCATGAGAAGGAATATCAGACCTGTCTCATCATGCCTCCCTCCCCTCTTGGAGATTTGTAATTTGTCCTTTGCAATTCATTAACAGGACTAAGGCTATACAAGACAAAGCTTAAACCACAACTACAGGTTATCAATTTACTTAACAAATCACTTGAGTCTGGGTATATGTCTGGTATATGTTCAGTGGCTTGTCTCTGATTAACAGACTTCCTTATCTTAAAGCTTTCCAAGCCTTTAGGCAAAGCTTCAATTTTTTAACCAATTAAAAGAAAAGAATCTTTAAACCCACCTATAACCTGTAATGCCCCACTTCAAGATGTCCTGCCTTTTTGGGCCAAAGGAATATACACCTTTCATGTATTCATTTATGACTTTATGTGTAATTTCTGTCTCCCTGAAATGTAGAAAACCAAACTGTAACCCAACTGTGGAAAGACCATTTGCTCAAGGCTTCTTAGGTGTGGCTCACCGGGCCATGGTCATATATATTTGGCTCAGAATAAACTTCTTTAAATTATTTTACAGAGTTTGAGTTCTTTTTCATTAACAAGATGGTGCCCAATCTGGGGCTCAGAGAAGACTCAGACACTTTGAATGATTAGTAGTTCAAATTTGGCATCAGGTACTTACATGGCTCCCTTGGGCCCCCTGACTTGAAGCTTGTACTTGGGTGGAACTGGAAAGTCTTCCTGAACCTTGGACCTCCCACTCTTTGTTGATGGCCCTGATTTATTCTTAGCTGTTGATTCTTTTCCTAGGAAGTTGTTGTTGGGATTCTAATTTTGATCTGCATTCTAAACAGTCTTCTCCATTGCCTCTTCTTCCCACAATTAACCTTAATTGAATTTTCTGCACATTTATGAAAGAGAAAACTAAACTGTCCTGTTCATAAATAAATAAGAGACCGAGTTACTTGGCTCTGAAGAGAAATGAATTTTATTCCTCCCAGCTAAAGGCACCACGTGTGACATGGTGTTACCAAAAACTCGGCATTGTCAACAAGATTGAATGAGAAACATGAGGATAAGTGTTTTGGGAAGGAAGAAAGAGACTTTTTTTATTATTTTACTGGCAGAGGAGGAAAGTGGCATAACTCATCTCAAAATCCAAATTTCCTGAACATGAGCAGAAATACAGAGAGTTTAAAGGGAGGGCCCCTCAGTTCTAGGCTATTGTGGTTAACTATTCTAATCATTCCATCTTTGCCAAAGACAAAGCCTGTGAACTCTGCCAGCCACCTACCTTACGGGGGGTAGCTGGTGCCACTTGGAATGGAGTTAGCTCTTTTAACAAAGGACTTAGCCTACCTCAGGGATGCAGGTCACGCTTCAGTTTCCCAAATAGAGTGGAGAAAGTTTTAAAGAGACAGAAATTTTTTTTTTCTTCAGGCCCTTCGTTCTGTTACATTGGGCCTAAGTGGGAGTGCCTCTGGTGACTGCCCACAGCGCAAAGTAGCCCTATAGGGAATCCCTGACAAAATTGATTAAAAGAAGGCTCACCTAGGAAATGCATATAAGAGCAGATCAATCAGCATTTTGAACCTTTTTGGAGATAGTAGACACTGAAAGAGACAAACTGAGACATGTAACAGGGTAGGAATGACTCAGTAGTAAAACACTGTGGAGCTCCACCCATAATCAGCACATTCTTATCCCCTACCCTAAACCCTAGACTACAGTTTGGTTGCTGCTTCTGCAAAAATGGGGAAAATCCTCTAAAAATGAGAAAAGACAACAGCCCCCATGGGAATCTTCAGTTGGTTTATGGTGCCTCAACTTGTGAGTATTTGTATAAATGGAAAGGTTCAAAGGCATGCCATGTTTTCCAGGACTCTAGCTGCTTATGGCCAATTTTTATGCACATGTTATTACTGAAGGGAAAATTACATCAAGGAAAATTCAGAACTCAAATGGTAAATCTCTCACTATACAGTTAAAATATCAACTCTATTAAGCTTTCTTTCTCAATATTTTATTTTCTGCCTACTCTGAACCTGCAAACTTTTTCTACTAATGTTGAGATAAACTCAATATATTACTAATTCATGGCTACTTGGAGATCTTGAAGCCAGTTCTAGTGAAAATGTAAACATTGAAAACTCATTTTAAACTGAAACAAAAAAGGGTAGAAGAGGATTTTTAAGCTCAAATTGCCATGGTACCTGTTTTACCCAAAACTTTGATCCATGGAAATTATCAGATTATCTATCAGGACAACAAAAGTTTAGCCATGTGAAAAAGTTTCAGTTTTTCCAGAAGAAATATGGATCCAGTCATCTTTTGTAAATGGGTGAGTTTGTACTACTATCCTCTAGCTAGAGTTCTGTACTAAAAGCTATTGGAACTTTTTTTGCATGTGCATGTGAGTATAAATGTTTAGTTATGTTTTATGTATGTACATGTATTATAAGTTGTGTCCATATCATTCTAGACTGGCTTATAAATAAGGAAACATTCATAAGTTAATTAAACAAGCCCAAATTCTTATCTAGTTCACGTGAGTAGAGTAATCTTTGGTAAAATCATTGGGTTATTAAAATGAAAAAAAAGTGTTACTAGTAAAGTAAGAATAAAAATGTTTTCAAATTTTCAGCATATGTTTTTGCTTGGGCTTTACTAGACATTTAAATATTCTCAAGATGTCAGGATCTGATATAAATGTTACAAAACTATAAATCCAGGCAAAGACAAAATGATCAATGATCTGTCTTTGTATGTTTTTGATAAATAAGGCAAATCTAATATTGTTGGTTTAATGATAACAGCTAAATCTCCTAAGTTATCCACAAAAATATCCATGTTTCTAACTTTAAGGTCCTTAATTAGGTAAAAATGTAGACATATATAAACAAGAATGTGTTAGTAAATTAGAATAAGACATCAAGTAAATAGGGGCACAAAAATAGAAATTTATAGTCAAATGTTTATGAAAATATTTTGGTTTTGGTCTTTTAGTCCTAGTTGCTGATGTATTTTCTTCCAACTGATTTCAATGTTAGTGGAAAGAAACACATAAAATATGTTTCTAACTCTTTCTATCATCTGATATTAACAGTACTATTAGGGATTCAAAGCTGTCCTAGAAATTGTAGTTGCAAGAGGTTAAATTGGAAGTTTTATTTCTCCCTTTGGTCTTGCACTCTTTTGATTTGCCCTATTCTTTACATGGTAGCCAGTTATGTGTACATTATATTGACAGCAATGTTTTCGCCTAGGGGAAAATAATTCCCTAAACTGTTAATTTTTGTGTAGTAATCTATTTTTAGTTAAAAAATGGTTATTAAAATCCAAAGAGAATCTCAAAAGACTCTTACTCTTTGGAAGTATTACATGAACTCAAGTTTACGCCTAAGTTGGAAAATGTTTTGAGACTATATAGATTGTTTTTAAAATAGCTTAATGTTGATTCTCATATTTAAAAAAATAATACAAGTTTGTGTCATTGTTTGCTAAGTAGTGGTATTGAAGGCTTTTTCAGTCTACATTCAGGTGATATCATGTTGGTAAAGCTCAGAAAACTATCCTAAAATGAAGACTTCAGAAGCAAAAATTCTTTGACCTTGTTTGTCCTTCTGCATGTTGGTCCTATTCTTTTGAGGCTAGCCATAGAAAGCAGAATCTCTCTTTCCCAAGGCAGGTCATAAAAGCCAGAACCCCTTTTTCTGCAAGTCAGCCATCCATAAAGTAATACCTGACTTATTTTGTTTTATTGTAAAACTCCCATTCCAGAAATGGCCCTGCCCTACACCCAGAAGGAGGGAATGAATGCACACCCAAAAAGAATCTAGATGGAAAGGCCTTACTGGGTTCCACCACTCAGCTTGTTAGCACTACATCATACTGTTTTTGTCCAATCATAATTCCACATCACTGTTCATACATTGTGGAACCTAAGCATAAAAATGGACAATTTCTCTTGTATCTTTGAATGTTCTTTCTGAAGGTTCCCATGTATAAGCCTATAATTTTTACTGCTATTAATCAATCTGCTTCATGTCAGTAATCTTTCAGCAAACCTTTATAGGAACAGTGGTCTTTGCTCTCTATAGTTTGGCTAATCTTTGGCGGGTCAGGGACCTTTAATCCCTATAATGTTAATAGATTAGGGTTTGAGATGTTGTTATTTTGGAAGTATATAATTAGTTAACACTTTTTAACAGGATAGATTCTAAAACTTCTACTATAACACTTAGAAAAGATGTTACATTTTTCAAAATAGCAAGTCTTATCAGAATACTTACAATTGATTTCCTGGTAGGATTTTTTGAGCTTAAAAGCAGTAATTAAAACTATATTTCGATTTCTGGTCTGTGTTACATATCTAATTTCAGGGTGAAAAAATAGTTAACAGAATAAAACTTAAAACGATAACTGAGATCTAAGTACACTGCTAAGATAAATAAACAAATTAGGTAAATTAGAAAAATATAAATGGGATAAATGTTGACAAATGAAATTTTCATATAATTAAGAATTTTAAAGTTTAGTTATATTGAATAAAAGACATTAGATTTTTTTGGTCAGTTCCAATTAACAGAAAAATTATGTTATAAGAAAACAATGATTTCTAAAAAATATTATAAAATGGTTCTCATCTATAAAATGATATATGACAGACAATTCATGATTTCCTGCTTCTTAGATTTTCACTAAAATTTAAATTTGCTAAAAATAAGAACTATAGTCAATACATATGATTATATATATATATAAAGTCTCCCAAATATAAGATATGTTTTAACAAGAAAAATTATAAAAGAGGAATGAAATATCTTCTTATTAAAAATTATACATATATATAATAATCTGATTTGGAGGTTATTTAAAGGTTGATTCAAATATATATATCTAGAAAAAATAAAAACAAGATAGAAACTATTAATAGTAAAGTAACAGAGAGATATAAAAAGGTTATGAATTTAAAAATATATTTTTGTTAAGAAAGATTAATCAGAAAGGAGAATAATATTGTATGAGAAAAGATCTTGTGTGGCAAATTTTTGTCCTAAAATAAAGTAACTTGTTATTTAAGAAAATGGAAATTTAGTACAAAATAGAAAGCTTAAATATGTTATAGATGGTCTGTGCAAATTAGTATAAGGTTCACAGAAGGGAATATATGAAGGAATTTTGCTTGTGGTCAGGTTGGCTATAATTAAAAAGCAAACTTTTTGGTTAAAACAACAAAGTTGTTTTAAAATATTAATTTGCTCTTAATGAAATTACATGACATATTAATTTTAATTCTATAACCAAAATGACAGGAGTAAACTCCTCACCTATCAATAACTACCATGAATGTAAGTGATTTAATGCCCTCTCTAAAACATATGGACTAGCTGAATGAATTTTAAAAAAAAAACCCAAATATATGTATGCCTCCTACAAGAAACTCATTTAACCTATAAAGACATGCATCAACTGCAAGCAAAAAAATGTAAAAAAAATAATAATCCATGCACATGTAAACCAAAAGTATGCATGAGTAGTTATTCTTAAATAAGAAAACATAAACTTTAAATCAACAAACATGAAAAGAGACAAAGAACTCATGTAATAAAGGGATCAATTTAGCAAGAGGATATAACAACTGTAAATACATATGAAGCAATATTGGAGGACCAAAATATATAAAGCAAATATTATTAGACTTAAAGAGAGTGATGAAACCCAATATAATAATAGCTAGGGACCTCAACACCTCATTTTCTTAGTGGACTGGATCATCTAGATAGAAAATCCACCAAGAAACTTAGGATTAATCTATACTATAGACAATATAGATTTAACAAACATTTCCAGAACAATTCATTCAACAATTGCAGAATACACATTCTTCTCACCAGCACATGGGATATTAATTCTCCAGAAAAGATCGTATGTTCAGACACAAAACAATTCTCAAAAAATTGTTAAAAAGTCAGAATCATATGAAATATTTTTTCAGATCACAAGAGAATAAAACTAGAAGTTAACAAGAGAAACTTTGGAAACCTTAAAAAAACATGGAAATTAAAATACAGGCTCTTGAATGACCATTAGGTCAATGAAGAAATTAAGAAGGAAGCAAAAAAATTTTTTAAACAAATGATGACATCCCAAACCTATGGAAAGCAGCAAAAGCTATGCTAAGATAGAAGTTTATAATGATATGTAGTAACATCAAAAAAGTAGAAAGATTTAAAATAAACAACCTAGCTACATTGCTGGTGGGACTGCAAACTAATTCAACCTCCGTGGAAAGCAATATCGAGATACCTTAAAGCGATACAAGTAGATCTACTATTTGATCCAGCAATCCCATTACTGGGCACCTGCCCAAAAGAACAAAAGTCATTTTATAAAAAAAAAACACCTGCACTTGAATGTTTATAGCAGCACAATTCACAATTGCAAAGATGTGGAAACAACCCAATTGCCCATCAATACATGAGTGGATTAATGAAATGTGGTATATGTATACCATGGAGTACTATTCAGCTTTAAGAAACAATGGTGATATAGCACCTCTTGTATTTTCCTGGATAGAACTGGAACCCATTCTATTAAGTGAAGTATCCCAAGAATGGAAAAAAAAAAAAGCACCATATGTACTCACCAGCAAACTGGTATTAACTGATCAACACCTAAGTGGACATATCGGAATAACATTTATCGAGCGTCTGGCAGATGGGAGTGGGGAGGAGGAGATGGGTATATACATACATAATGAGTGCAATGTGCACCATCTGGGGGATGGATGCACTTGAAGCTCTGACCATGAGGGCAGTAAGGGGGGAAAGGCAACATACGTAACCTAAACATTTGTACCCCCATAATATGCTGAAATAAGAAAAAAATAAAATGAACAACCTAATCATGTACCTCAAACAACTACAAAAGCAAGAATAATCCAAATCCTAAATTAGTAGAAAGAAAGAAATAATAAGATCAAAGCAAAACTAAGCAAAATAGTGACTAAAAATATACAAAGAATCAATCAAATAAAAGATTTATTTTTGAAAGATAAACAAAATCAACAGACCACTCTCTAGTCCAGGGGTCCTCAAATTTTTTAAACAGGAGGCCAGTTCACTATCCCTTGGAGAGTGTGCACTGTTGGCCCGGGACGTGTCGGCTGCTTAGCAGGACAGGCAGCGATGGCAAAAACACCCAGCGGGCTGGATAAATGTCCTCGGCAGGCCGCATGTGGCCCGGTGGCCATAGTTTGAGGACGCCTGAGTCTAATCTAACAAAGAAAAAGAGAGCGAACTGAATTAATGAAATTGAAAACAAAAACGGAGACATTATAAAAGATATCACAGAAATAAAAAGGATCCTTAGGAACTGTTATGAGCAACTATACAATAACAAACTTTCAACAAACTAGGCATAGAAGAAACATACCTCAACACAATAAAAGCCATACATGACAATCTGGCAGTAATATCATACTAAATCGGGAAGAGCTAAAAGCTTTTCCTTTGAAAACTGTAATAAGACTAGAATGCCCACTTTTATTCTTTTTGTTTAACATGATATTGGAAGTCCTAGCCAGAACAATCAGTAAGAGAAATAAATAAAAGGCATCTAAATTGAAAAAGAAGAAGTCAAATTGTCCGTCTTAGCAGATGTCATGACCTTATGTACAGAAAACCTAAGAACTACACTAAAACACTCTCATAAATGATATTCCAATTCAGCAAAGTTGCACAATAGAAAATCAACATGCAAAAATCAGTAGCATGTTTATGCACCAATAATGAACTAGCCAAAAAAAAAAAAAAAAAATCAAGAAAGCAATCCCATTTACAATAGGAACACACAAAAAATAAAATACCAAGAATAAATTAAATCTAGGAGGTGAAAGACCTGTGCAACAAAAACTACAAAACACTGATGAAAAAAGTTGAAGAGGATACAAATGCTAAGACATTCCATGCTCATGGATCAGAAAAATAAATAATGTTAAAGCGAACAAAGCAATAGTCAGATTCAAAATGCTCTATAAAAATATCAATGATATTATTAACATAAAAAAAAATCTTAAAATTCAGATGGAAAAACAAAGACCCCAAATAGCCAAACCAATACTGGTCAGAAAGAGCAAAGCTAAAGATCAAACTAACTTACTTTGAAATATACTGTAAAGGTACAGTAACCAAAATAGCATGGTACCAGTATAAACACAGACACATGGACCAATGGAACATAATAAAGAACCCAGAAATAAACATAGGTATTTATAGCCAACTGATTTTTGACAACCGTGCTAAGAACATACGCTAGGGAAAGATACACTCCTCAATAGACAGTTTGGGAAAATCAATATCTATGTGCTAAGTGAAAGAATTAAAAACGCACCCTTATCTCTCATGATATACAAAAACTAATTAAAAATGTATTGTAGACTTAAACAGAAGATTGGAAATTATAAAACTGTTAGAAGAAAACACAGGGGAAGTTCTTCAGGACATGGGTATAGGCAAAGATTTTATAAATAAGCCCTTGAAAGCAGAGGAAACAGAAACAAAAATAGACAAATGCTACTAATTAAACTAGAAAGCTTCTGCACAGCAAAGGGAAACAATCAAAAAGTGAAAAGGTAACCTGTAGAATGGCAGATATATTTGTAAACTATTCATGCAACAAGGGAGTAATCCAGAATATATGAGGAATTCAAACAACTCATTGCAAAAACCGACAAAAAATCACATTATAAAGTGGGTAAAAAATATGAATATATGTCTCTCAAAAGAGGATATACAAATGGCCAACAGGTATATAAAACAATGTTAAGCATCATCAGTCACCAAAGAAATGCAAATCAATACCACAATAAAATATCACCCCATCTCAGAATAATTATTATCAAAAAGATAAAAATAACAAATGCTGGTGAGGATGTGGAGAAAAGGGAACTCTCATACATTTTTGATGGGAATGTAAATTAGGACTGCCATTATGAAAATGTATGGAGGCATCACCAAAAAAAACTCAAAATAGAACTACCATAGGATCTTGCAATCCCACTACTGTCATTTATCCAAAGAAAAGGAAATTGATATGTCAAAAGGATACCTGCATCCCCATGTTTATTGCAGCACTATTAATAATATTCAAGATATAAAGTTAACCTGTGTCTATCAATGGATGAGTGGATAAAGTGAATTTGGTAGGTATACACAATGGAATACTATTCAACCATAAAAAATAATAAAATGCAGTTATTTTCAGCAATGAAGGATGGAAATGGAGGTCATTATGTTAAGTGAAATAAGACAGGTACAGAAAGACAAATATCAGGTGTTTTGACTCATATGATAGAGCTAAAAACGTTGATCTCATGTAGATAGAGAGTAAAATTATGGTTACCAAAGACTGAGAAGTGTGAAGGAGGAAGAACAGAGGTTGATAAATGGTTGTAAACATACAATTATACAGAAGAAATAATTTCTATAGTGTGATAGTTCAGCAGGGTAACAGTTAACAATAATATATTGTATATTTCAAAATACAAGAGAGGAGTTGAAATGTATCCAATATAAAAAATGATAACTATTTGAAGTGGAGAACATCCTAAATACTCATGTTTGATCATTACTCATTACATGTATGTATCAAAATATCACATATACCCCATAAATACATACACTCATTTTGTATCAATAGAGAAATTTTAAAAATGAATACAGGAAACTGGCCTCAAATAGAAAAAGAATAAAAGGAGTTATTAACTACTGCAAAGGGAGTATGTGAGTCATTTAGTTGTCATCTCCATTCCATCTCAATTATATGTCAGTAAAATTAAGCCATATCAAAAATGTAGACCCTAAATAAGCTAATAAACAAATATAAAATATAAACCATTTAAACTATAATAGGCTTTAAAAAATGCACTCCAAGAAGATATACATGTCATGATCCATAAATGTTTGCTGAAATATACTTTTTAAAAAGTGGATCTTTGCTGATGTGATTAACCTAATGATGTTGAGATTGGGCACTTATTCTGAATTATCTGCATGGGTCCCAAATGCCTTCTCAAGTATATTAGTAAGAGGAAGGCAGAGAGAGAGATTTGACACAGAAAGAGAAGAAGACAGTGTGAAGATGGAGAAGGATTTGAAAATGCTGGCCTTAAATGTTGGAGTAATGAGACCATAAAGTAATGTACATGGGCAGCCACCAGAAACTGGAAAAGACAAGGAACAGATTCCTTGCTAGAGCTTCTGTAGGGTGCATGGATGGCCCTGATAAATCCCTGATTTGGGCACAGTGATATTGATTCCAGACTTTTGCCCACCAGTACTATAAGAGAATAAATTTCCACTGTTTTAAATCACCAAATATGTGGTAATTTGTTACAGAGGCTACGGTGAACTGGAACAGTAACATATTTTAAATATGGCTAAAAATATATATTGAAAGAATTATTAATTGGAATGGGCATTAAAAGCTGCTTTATTAAAATTTAAAAATTCACTTCCTATTCTGAGTACAATCTTTTTTGAAGAATAATTCATTCGATAAATAAATCAATAACAGAAAATATTATAAATGGAAGGAAATGAAGATAAAAGGTAATCCTGATTTACAAAGAATGATAATCATAACCATAAAATTGCTGTATCTTTATTAAAAAGTTATTTTATTAAAATTCTTTATTAAAAATAAAACTCTATTAATGTAGAAAGCATAACATTATAATTATAAATGTGTAATTATACACATACAATGTTGTATCAATAAATATAGTTAATATATCATAGCAACAAAGAAAATCCAAACAAAATAGGAAAGGCAGGCTGAGGGAAGTGGATAGTGAAATGACAAAACAGCAACCAAGCAATAAAGGCAAAGCAAATTCATTAAGATCTTTAAGGAGAGGATTACTTAAATTACATTAAAATTATCAAGAAACTGAAAAATTTTGTGTCCATGTTTGTATTAAATTAATGCCTATTGTGCCAATAATTAGTGATTCAAATTCCTAAATATCTTCCTAAATAATATTTGGCAATATATTAAAATAATATCACTTTTGAACCAAGAGATATATCATTTGAGAACGGAATGGTTGACTTAATATTAATTTGATAAAATACCATGCCAGATATTATAATGTACTTTAATATTTGAACAAAAGATTTTCCAAAATGTAATATTGGTCGTTCCTATGAGACTGATACACTTATGGGTCACTGATGGAAGTTATTTTCTGAAGGATGGTTTTAGCGGTCTTTGGAAGGCACTGATGGTAGCATCCATTGGGAAGATATTCATAAATGAAGATATAAATAGACCATATTTTAGGATATTTATTAAAAGAAAAATTAGATTTTGAAAGAAACTCTGGAGAAAAGGACAGAGTGTTCTTTCTACAGTAAGTCTAAATGGAAACTTTAAGTATATAAAAACCAGGATTATTAGAGGAACATTCCAAAGATGACATGGAAATTAAAGTGCAGTTATTAATGATAACTGCCCTTTCCACATATATCTCATGATAACCTAGCCAAAAACTGACTTTCATATTAGTTTTCACCCAGAGACAAATTATACCCTTAGGAAAAGACATGCAATCTTCAGTCAGGTTGGAGATAATTTTCTTTATTGTAATTTGAATCCTGCAAGTCATAATAATAATTTCTGTCATAATGTATCTGTGTTTTAAAACATATTCTCAATAAATAAATGGAGGTTTATTCAATTATTGACGATATTACTTCAATTCAATTAGGTTGGTTTCAGTTCTACCTGATTTTAGAGTCTGAAACTAGGAAGTTAAATGCTCATTCAAAATTAAGTGGTAAAGATTTTCAGCATTTAACATTTTACATATTCTATAACAAAAATGCTTTTTCACTAAAACTAAATATTTATTGGCTGATAAAAATAAAACTGTACTATTAGATGCAAAATTTGTTTATATAAAGACTATTAAAAGCAGCTAGTTGAAATAAAATGTATACAGAGTAAACACTGAAAAAATTAATAATTCTTTTCAGAGATGGAAATTTCGCTTGTCACATCTATTTACATTTCATTGCACTAGTTTATGTAGTTTGAAATGACTCCTAATGTATATAAGAGTAAAAGATTTCAGAAAACAAACACAAAGTCATGATATTCAAGAAACACATTTTTCTCAGATAATTTTTACTTGGGTATAAAGGCATAAACACAGATTTTATCAATTCAATTATCCAAATTTCACAACATATTTTGAAATATATCAACAAATCCAAATTTAAAGGATAATTTATAATAGGGTAATGTTAGAAAAGTCCAAGATATTACTGATCTCTTATGAATATCTTTCTTCATAAGATACACATGTATTCACCATCAGATTGGTATTAATTGATCAACACTTAAGTGCACATATAGTAATAACATTCATTGGGTGTTGGGCAGGTGGGAGGCAGAAAGAGGGGATGGGTATATGCACACCTAATGAGAGCACTGCACACTATCTGGGGGATAGACACGCTTGAAACTCTGACTTGGGTGGGGCAAAGGCAATATATGTAACCTAAACATTTGTACCCCCATAATATGCTGAAATAAAAAAATTTTTTTTTAAATAACAAATGTGAGGGGAAAAGAAAGAAAAAAAGATAACTAATACTAGGTATTCAAATTTACATTAGGGAATTGTTATATTTCATGTGTTAGTCTGTGATAAAAATATATTTTATAAAATATTTGAAGAAATAAATTTTCACTCAATATAAAAATTATATTTCAGGTAATTTACATAATAAAGTTTAGGAACAGAGCATCCTTTTATGTGTAAACTGGTGATTAGTTTGAAAAAAGAGAACAAGTGTCAATGTTCAGTATATATTTTGAATAAGATTAAAACTTTAGAAAAAGCAAAAATTCAGGCAAGTAGAGGGGAATAGTAAGGTACATAAAAAATCATTCTGCAGAATATATAAAGTAGTCCTAAATATAAAAATATTCTCAATTAAAAATGGGCAAGTAGTATAAATAGGTAATTTAAAAATAAAGGTATAGAAATAACCAATGTACATGGAAGGGCAGAACACACCACTTGTTTTAGGAGAATAAAATGAAAACAAATAAATGTAATTTTAGTTTTTTTCTTCAGATTTCCAACAAAATTAAAGTTAAAGAATATTCAATGTGCATTACTTAGTGGGAAGGTAGAATACAAACCTGCCCTTATAGGGAAGAAAACGATTACACCAAGATTGTGTGGCAATTTAGAACACCTAGTAAAATATAAAATGTGCCTTTCTCACCATGTGTACTCACCAGCAAATTGGTATTAACGGATCAACACCTAAGTGGACATATAGGAATAACATTTGTTGGGTGTTGGGCGAGTGGGAGGGGGGAGGAGGGGATGGGTATATACAAACATAATGAGTAAGATGTGCAACATATGGGGGATGGTCATGCTTGAGGCTCTGCCTCGAGGGGGGAGGGGGGCATGGGCAATATACATAACCATAATATTTGTACCCCCATAATATGCTGAAATAAAAAAAAAACAAAAAAAATGTGCCTTTTTACCATCCAACCATTCTTTGTCTAGGAATACACGCAGGAAAAGTTAATAAATGCTTAATGCTCAAAGCCCTAATACAAGTATATTCAACAAAGCAACATAAATATCTCAAAACAGTGAATTAATCAACAAAATGTGAAAAATGCATTAAAGAAAAATACCAAACAGAAAGAATGAAAAAGCTTGATATTTATAAACAGAGCCAAATCTCCAAGACACCATATTTAGTTAAAAGCAAGATAAAGAATAAAATAACTAAGGTAACATTTTTAACATACAAGGTAAAGTATACACATATGTATGACTGCAAATGTACGAAATTGGTATGAAAGATACAAAGCATAATCATGATGATGAGAGAAAAGTGAAGATAGTATAGAGTTCAAATGTGTTTCATTATTTTTTATTTTGAAAACCAATGAAATAAATACAAATAAATATTAAAAAATATCAACAAACATCATACTAGCTCATCACATTGATAAAATCATGCCAGTTAGATCTAGAAGACAGGAAATAGCAGTTTAGATTTTATTATAATGTATTATAGATGGCATCAGTAAAATGATATGAGGGTAAAAGTTAAACTCTAAAAATACTGAGGGGCCTGCCAATTCTTTCTTTAGATTCTTTATTAAAGAATTCTTTATTAAAGAATAAAGAATTAAGGAATTCTTTATTAAAATTATTTGACTCGAGGGGGGGTGGGCATGGGCAATATATGTAACCTTAACATTTGTACCCCCATAATATGCTGAAATAAAAAAAATAAAAAATGAATTGTTATTAAATTGATAAACAATTTGCTGCTCCTTGCACAATGCTTTTGGAAAACATACATGATTTTGGATGCAACATGTGTCATATCTGAGTATGATGCTCAACTCATTGAATAACCCAAAATATTTCCAGTTTTGAATGGGGTTCAGACCAAATAATAATTGTTTTCTTTTCTTTTTTTTTTTTTTTTGAGACAGGATATTGCCAGGGTACACTGTGGTGGCATCATGGTAGCTCACTGTAACTTCAAATTCCTGGACTCAAGTGATCCTCTTGCCTCAGCCTTCAGAGTAGTGGGGACAACAGGCATGTACTATCATGCTTGACTAGTTTTTCTGTTTTTTGTAGAAACAGTGTTTCACTATTGCTCAGGCTGGTCTCACACTCCTGGCCTCAAGTGATCCTTCCACCTCAGCCTCCCAAAGTGCTAGGATTACAAATGTGAGCCACCGCATCAGGCCCAAATAAGGATTTTCAATAGCACAAGGCTGGCATGCAAGCTTCTCTGTCATTTGAGCCTTTATGGCACAGGAGACCCAATTATTTCTGAAGTACTTTGGCCGATAAATATGCTATGTAGAGCCTCTGGTATGCCCAATAGGAGAAGAATTCTGACAACTATTCTCTATTTGAAAAGCATCCTTGGTTTCCACTGAGTCCTGATAGGGACTAAATATTTTATAGGGGCCACCAAGTGACAATGTATCCAACCTTTCTTTTGGATGTTATTTTATATATCAAATCATAAATTTCCACATATAGTAGTATTCCCTTCTTAAATGTATGTGTATGTGTCAGTTCAGGACTAAGCTCATGTGGAGTGCATACATATATCATCTTAAAGGTGGCTCAGATTCTCATTGTGTATGTTTCTCCTGCCTCACCACCTCTATCTCAACTCACAACTTTGACATAATTAAAGTAATATATCACTAGATAAAAGGAGGAAAGAGTGAAGATCTGACTTACAGATGATCCTGCATGGCACAGCTGGTAATAGGTGATCATTTCATCAAAGCCTCTCTTAGAGACAAATTGAAAAGACAATAGTGAAAAGAAATCTTAATGGGAATAATGGACAATACATAGGATTTTCTATTTGGTGTAAATATTGACATAGCCTGAGTCATAAATTAATTCATGAACAGTGGTTAATGCATTGGCCAAATGGTTAGAAAGTTGAAACTGGAAGGTTGATGCAAGGAAGTCTGATGCAAGGAAGTCTGGTGCAGAGGTATGTGAATGAGTCTATCAGGAAGAGCACAGAATGTGAAGATGTCTGTATCATACATTAATGTTCTTCCCAGGACATTCATAGCAGAGAATGCTATCAATCCATGTACAACATCTTTCTTCTGGATATCAGGTAACTTCAATTTCCGATCAACTCAATTAGCCCATGTACAAAATTTCTGTGATGGAAGGATGGAGTCTATGCACAGTTTTATGTCATGTACTTTCCTTCACCAAAGCAGATCTAGCTGCCAACACTATTGATTGTCCAACATTCCAAAACCAAAGCCCAAATAGGACACAAAATAGGTTACCAGTCAGCTTCTTGGTGGAATGTTGATTACATTGTCCTGGTATTATAGAGAGGGCAATCAGATGTTCTAGTAAGAATTGATTGGCAGTAGATAGCTGTGGTAAACCACTATATATGGGACCACCAAGATACAGATCTTGTGGGAATCAAATTTGTGCAATCCTTCCAACCAAGATAGTAACAGTGGATAAGGGGGCCCAGAAAGGTAGTACAAAAAGGAAGTATATGAATATCAACTAAGGCATCATTATCAACTACATAAATATGAGCTGAAGCACCTATATTTTACAGTTATTGTTTCCTTATTTGCTGTTTATATGATGAAGACTGTTGGATGCTAACATTTACCTATAGATTCCAGGTTTGTAGAATGGAATTGATCTTGCCTGTGGCAATATTATAGTCAGTATAACTTTCTCCTGAATTGAGTATATGTTCCTGATTAGATCACTATTCCCCTTCCCACCCCCTAAAAAGTCATTTCTTCTCCACAAACTTCTATAGTTTGTGACTATATTTTGTCACAGTATTTTAGATAAATTTGGAAATCATTAAGAACAGAGATTTTTCTTATTCTAATTGTATTTACCTACTGCAGTCATCGTAGTGCTTTGAATAGAGTGTTACAGATGCTCGACAAGTATTAATTGCATGTAATAGAAATATTGCACATGAAATTGTAGATAAACATTTGCTAATGGAAAAAATGTTGGATAGAGAGTTAAACATTATCTTTTCTAAAAAGTGTTATTATATCATTACATTTTTAAAATTAGCTTCCATCACTTAAAAATGTGTGATTATCTGTTTACCATTTGATCATATTTTCACAGTATTCTAATATCTTTATAAGGGAGATAAAGTGAATTAAAATATAAATTCTTTTGCATTGGACAATGTATGCATATAATAGTTTCACCTTCAAAAACGTTTTCATTTGTGGTCACCTCATTTCTAAATAAACCTACAGAAATAGAAAAAGCCCAGTGAAGGACAATGAAAAGGATGTAATCATGAGTAATACTATAGGAGGGGACTCCAAATGAGGGGGGAGATTAAAAAGACTAGACTGAATTGCTCTGTGGAGACAAAAGGGGAAAGGTGATAAAATAGAGACATATTAAGTGAAGAATAAAATAAAGAAGATACACAGAAATGCTTCTCTTTTACCCTTCCTTACAATTCAAGGACAGTGGATAAAACCAGAGTGCTTAAAAGATGAAAATGGAGGTCTTCTTCCTCAGAATAAATTATCAAGAAATAGTTTTACTATTTCTGTCTGCTCTGTTGCTAATTGGAAAACTAAATCAACTCTATGCCTCAATTTCCCAATATTTATTTGTATGATAGAATGTTAAATATTAAAAGAACTTTAGAGATTATTCTAGTCTAACAGTTTTCAATTTAGGAAAAGAGGAAATTGATGCTCAGTTTTGTTACTCACATGCATTCATAATCCGAGTTATTGGGAGAGCTTTTCCCAGACTTCTTATGTCAGAGGGCCTTTTAGCACTCCGTGGTTAACTTCAGAGCAGTCATTATATATTATATTTCACATAGCTAATTTACATGCTTATGTAGTTACACAGATACACTATTTGTGTGCACTGTACATTATATATGCATGCAAATGTATGTGATGTATCAGAAACTTAACATGTGCTTAGGTTTATATTATAACACTTTTTACTATGTATCTTTTTATTTCAAGGTACTAAGTGAATATACTATCCAATTGTCATAAATTCATGTACAAAAATGATTTATACAAATTCATATATGAATTGATATATATCCTGAATATTTTAATGTATAGTAACAATATAAAAAGTATCAATAGTATAAAATTAAATATTAATTTTTGGGGAATAAGTTAAACAACTAATGGACACCATGTGATACTTCTAAAAATTTTTCATATTTATTAATTTTGACATTTTCCCACAATTTCTTAGTCAATATTAAATTTAAATTGTTGCCATCAATTATGCATCAGCAGCCTGATTTTCCCAAGTTAGTAGTTTTCATAGAAAAATTTATTATTTTGAAATAACAAACAAGGAGTATATTTACAGTAAAACCTGAATTGAAAGAAATTACAAATTAGCATACAGTGAAGTATAGTGCATAGTTAGCCTCAGAGACAAGATTGAAATCCAATGTAGACAGTCCTGTAAATTGATCTTCCTAAATTCCTCTTACAGTCTTTTGACTTTCAAACTTTCTAAGCCCTGATTTACTTCAGGTCTATGTCATGACCCTCCCCCAGCCCTCCCAGCCAAGAGCAGATCAGGTGTTTGCTACATATTTGACTCTAGGTACTTTCCATATGCTTCTAGAACAGTATATACCTAGCCTTTCATAGCGGATATCATAATCAAATGCATAATAACTTTTTATTATGTACTTCCAGTTTACCTACTATGTAACAATTACATTAGATGAGGGATAACGTCTAAGTTTGTATAACTAAAAACCATGTGGAATGTCTGTCACTAAGCGGCTGCCCAAAAGATTTAATTGAATAACCAGAAAATTGAGAAATGAACGATTAATTGCTTCCACTGTTCACACCTATTACATAGTACTTTCAGGGCAATTAAAACTTGAGTTATGTCTCAATATCTTAAAATCTACATAGTGATAGAGTAGTTGCCTTATTAATTCAAACTATTCTTTCCTTCTTTATATACTTCTGATCATTGAGATGTGTCTTATAGTCACTCCTGTCAGACAGCTTCTCTACCCACTGATATTGGGCTTAATCAAATGATTTCTTTTGGCTAGTGAATGTTAGCAGAAGTGATATTATGTCAATTCCATGCAGAATCCCTGAGACATCACTTATTTTTACTGTCTCTCATTGTTTACTCTCTACCACAAGAATAAATATCTCAAATAAGGCCTGCTCCTTTAGATTTGGTTCAGGAATAAGAAGAAGGCAAAGCTGAACTGAGCAGAGATTTAATAGCTAACAAGCTGTATGTATGATGAACAGTAAATATCAGGCCCAAGAAATCATTGTTAAGAAACCGATGTCAAGAAACTTCCCTCTTATGTTTTCCTATAAGAGTTTTATGTTTTATATTTAAATCCATTTTGAGTTAATTTTTGCATATAAGGTAAGATCAGAGTTCAATCTCATTCTTTTGTAGGTGGATATCCAGCATTCACAGAACTGTTTATTGAAGAGACTATCATACCCATGCCAAAGATCAGTTGAACATATATGAATGGTATGTTTTCTGGGAACTCTATTCTGTTTCATTGGGCTATATGTCTATTTTTGTGCCAGTGAAATACTGTTTTGATTACTGTAGCTTTGCAATATATTTTGAGATCAATATTTGTGTGATTCCTCTAGCATTGTTCTCTTTATTGTTTTATTTTATATTTAATAGAATCATCATGATTGTATATATTTTCAGGGTATGTTGTGATGTTTCAATACATGTATACAATTTGTAATGATAGAATAATTGGCATATCTATTATCTCAAATACTTATCATTGCTTTCTGGTGAGAGCACCCAATATTCTTTTTAACTATAGTCACCCTACTGTGCAATGGAACACTAGAACTTACTCCTTCTAACTATAACTTTTTACCCATTGACCAACCATTCCCCCTACTCTCCACTTCCCTACACTTCCCAGCCTCTGGTAACAACCATTCTACTCTTTATTTCTATTTTTATTTCTATGAGATCAACTGTTTTAGATTCCTCTTATGTATGAGATCATGTGGTATTTGTCTTGCTGTCCCTTGCTTATTTCACTTAACGTAATGCCCTCATTAGGATGTTTAAAAAAATGGCCTATTCTAAGTAGTAAGTAATAAAGGAGTCAATACATCAAGAAGATGTAACATTTTTAAACATATATGCACACAACATTAGTGCATCTAAATAAATAAAGAAAATTTTAATAGATGTAAGGGAGAGATACAATGTAGTACAATAATAGTAGGGAACTTCAACACTACACTTTCAGCAATGGATAGGTCATCTAGACAGAAAATCAACAAAGAAATTTGAGATTTAACTGCACTCAGACCAAAAGGAACTAACAGACATTTATAGAACAATTCATCCAATATCAGCAAGATACATATTCTTCTCAACACCACATGGAACATTCTCCAGGATAGAATACATGTTAGGTCACAAAACAAGTCTTAACAAATTGTTAACAATTGAAATCATAGCAAGTATTTTCCCTGACCCCAATGGAATAAAACTAGAAATTAGCGAGAAGAACTTAGGAAACTAAAAATACATGGAAATTAAACAGCATGTTCCTAAACAACCTGAGATGCAGCAAAAGCAGTTCTAAGAAGGAAGGTTATAGAAATAAATGCCTAAATCAAAAAAGTATAAAAGGTCTCAGACAACTTAACATTGCACCCCAAAAAGTAGAAAAACCAAAAACTATCCAAATCCAAAATTAGTAGAATAAAAGAAATAATAAATATAAGAACAGAAATAAATAAAGACCGAAACACAATACAAAACACACAACAAAAAGCTGGTTTTTGAAAAAAGGAATTGAAATGATGATTTCCAGAAATATCTACACTCTCATGTTCTTTGCAATATTATTCACATAGCCAAGATATGAAATGACTTAAATGTCCTTCAACAAACAAATATATAAAGAAAATATGTTATATACATATGTATATCTTATACATATACATTATATACATAATGAAAACTCAGCTTTATAATAGGAGGAAATTCTTTGCAGTAATATGGATGAACCTGGAGGACTTTATGATAAGTGAAATATACCAGACAAAAAGGATGAATATTATATAATATTTTTTATATGAGGAATCTAAAATACTCAAACTCACAGAAGCAGAGAATAGAATAATGGTTTGGAGGAGCTGGAGTGGGGAGAATATAGGGAAGTATTAGTCAAAAGGTACAAAATTTCAGTTATGAGTGATGAATAAGTTTCAGAGATCTATAGTATAGCATAATGCCTACAGTTAACAATATTGCATTATGTGCTGAAAAAATTTACTAGAAGTTATATCTTATGTTAAGTGTTCATATCACAAATACTATTAGTAATAATAATAACTAAATAGGGAATGAGGAAACGTTTGGAGTTGATGTATGTCTTTATGACATATATTGTGGTGATGGTTTCACAAATATAGACTTGTCTCCAAACTCATCAAGTTGTATATATTAAATATGCACAGCCTTTCCTATGCCAATCATATCTCAATAAAGTAGTTTCTTTAAGGAGTAATAGATAGATGTCTATTATTATAAGCCACTCACATATTGATATCATAGATGTCATTTATTATTGTATCAAATCTGACTTAAATACAGGATTTGGTACTGAGACATGGGTGTTGCTGTTACAAAGTTGCCAAAAGATCAATGAAACATATTAAAAAGCCTGAGACTATTGTTTTTTGTTTTTTTTTCTAGTTTAGCTTTTAAAATATCAGACTGAGAAAGCTGCTCAGTCATAGAGGAAGATATTTTCTCCAGTATACTCTTCAAATAGGGCCAAGGAAGATTTGGGGTAAAAAAGCATATCCCAGCACTCAGAGAAAAATTCTAAGAACAGTGGGCTGATAAGCTATGCAAGGAAGCCAAACTACAGCCCAACTCTCAGGACAAGGAATACACGTGATATTTGTCCAGTGGGATTTCAGAATCCTAAGGACCAGTGAGTTCCAGGTACTTCCTATTCTTCCCCTTTCTAAGTCAAACTGCTGCTATGGTTTATTTGTTCTATTCCAATTTTGTATGTTCTTTATGGCTATGTGTACATGTGAGTGTCATAGTGTAATACTCATTGTCTTAGCTCATAAGTCTCTGAATCATAGGACACTACATATTGACCTAAAGTAGCATATACCAGGAAATACTGGATTTTGTGTTGATGCTATAATGAACAGAAATGTTAGGAACTCCTTGGGAAGAATGGTAATGTATTTTGTGTACAAAAAGCAAAGCAGCAAATATTTGAATACAAGAGTACAAATTATTATTACTTTGCATTATTATTTCTCATTATTTATGCTTGCTTCTTATAAGATTATATATAAATATATATAATACAAATATATACGTAGGATATACTCATTATACATGTACATACATGTATTCATGAACCTGTTGTATTGTTACTGCTTCTTGTCTTGTTACTTACTAGCTCGACTCATTTTTATCAAGAATGGTCAAGTGAATTAATGTAATAAAATGTGAGCAAAAGTAACAATATGCCAGATATGAACTGAAACTTTAAAATGTATCTTGTTTTTGCATCAGTAATCTTTCTCCATGATGACACATGTCTGTTCCAAGAAGTAGCTGTTCTTTTAATCTGGGATCTAGAATGGAAAACATATGAAGTAGAAACTCAGAGGCAGATAGAGCTCATCAGAACTGCAGCAGCCAAACCTGACTTGTAGTCATCAAAATATTATGGGTGAATGAAAAATAAATATCTGCTGTTGTAAGCTACTAAGTTTTGTGTGCTTTTTGTTACTGTGGCAAAATTGACTGATATGCAGTATTACCAAATTCTTAGTGTATTTGATACTCTATCCTCAGTGAATAGAAAGAATATTTACTGAGTAGCCCTAGTGTTTCAGCAAATATATTAAACTCTGTGGATATAAAGATTTTTAAAAAACATTCTTTTTTATTGCTCATAATAAAATAAATTTTGCTGTAGGAGATAAACATGATAAAATGTGATAAATGCTATAATATGATTATGTTGTGGTTTACATTTGTGTGGATTCAAAGGATCACCTAATTCCACCTTGGATATAGAATTTGGAGAAAGATTTGCAGAACAAGTAATAATAAAACTGAGTTGTTAAAACATGCAAGAGTTTACTGAAAGAACAAATTGAAGTACTACAAACATAGGGGATTACAGGAGAGTCAAGAATGTGGGCATATGTGGAGTTTATAAATCAGTCATAGAAGCTTGGATGTTTAGTAGGTAGTGTACAAAAAAGACAGTGCGAAATTAAAATGGACCGTTCTCATTGCACTAATGAGCTTGCACTTTGCCCAGTAGGATGAATGATAGCAGGATGAAAAATGGATTATAAATTCAGGGAGAAAGAGAAGGGATTGTAAAAGAAACTGAATTAAGAGATTGTCATTGGGCAATTAAAGAGAGAATTCTCCTGCTTACTTTGGAGGAGAAAGACCAGCAAGAACTTAATTTCACTCTGATACACAAATGCCAGTGTTAGCCAAAGAGCAAAGCTGACATTGGTGACATTGCATCCACTCTGTGTGGATAACCTGAGGCTCAGCCACACTTTTCTCAGCTCTTGCTGAGACACTGAAGTTAGAAATTTCCCCAACTGAACCAAGGTCAAGGCCCAGAGAGATAGAGTAACCTTGGAGGCTCTCTAAGCCACGTTGTTTCCAAAGGTAACACTGGACCCATGTCTCCATCCTGTGAAAAAAATAAACAGAACATAGCAGGTGATTGCCAGGGGAGAAGGTAGGTGTAAAGAGATTAGATAAAGAGCAGGGGTGGGCGGAGAAGCTATGGATATTGACGTCATTTTTATCTTTATATTATTTTGTCCACATACCCAATAATTTGGTTTTCTTAATCTCTTAAGTCCCCAAGGTTCATTCTGTTTGCCCCATACAAGTAATGTGAGGAAAATGAATTGGTTTTTGTTCTGGAAGTATGGAGTTATCTCAGAAGAGTGTGCAGTATTAATCATAAGGAAAGAAAATATTGCATTTTAAGTTTTCTGTAAATTAGTTTGAGGAAAGTAGGTAGAGAATATATAAGAATTAGGGGTCAATGTTCTAGCAATGGTATTAGTGGTGAAGTGGGCAGTTTATCTTATAAAAAGAAAGCCTTGAGCCATTCTTAAGCAGATAGGTATATTCAAAAGTAATGTGTATATATTTTAATAACCATTTCACAGAAGAGTCAAAGGGATTGTAAAGTAACAATCAGAGTCACAGTGAAGTAACTAATTATCATCTCAAGAACTTGAAGTAACATAAAAAATAACCCAGAAAACTTTCTGAGCAACAGAAATTTTCTTAGTTCAGCCCCACATGTATAAACAGACTTTCTTAGACACTAGAATTGTTTAAAGGAAGAGGCACATGGGCATTTTCATATTTCTTTTCTGCCACCGTGAGGGAAAGAAATCTATTTTTATAAAGGCCAACAGATCCAGGTTTATCATTAATGGCAGTAACAACACAATATTGAAATTTTTACATGGAGACTTTTATTACCGCTCCAACTTTCCAATGAAAAGATACAAAATGAAAATCACACTCACTGTTTTCATGAGAGAAAAATTGTTCTACTATTCAGTGGTTTAAAGTGACTAGAAAGAGAACTAAAAGAGAAGGTCTTAAATAAGGAAAGCAGGAAAGAGAGAAGTGGAAGGACTTGAGAATTCACAAAACATAAGGTTACCTTAGCAGGAAAATAACTGACAGAAGAGACAGAACATAACACAAAGAACCAAAGAAGTAAGCAGAGCTTTGATGAAGAGACACCTAATTCTGTTTCTGAACAGGACGTCTGAGCTCCCCCAAAGATACGTTGATAAAGGCAGGACCAGATCAATAAAAGATGTGAAAAGTGGGGAATGGCTAGCACCTTGATTTAGTAGACAATTTAACAAAGAAAGTTTGTGAGATAAAATACAATATTATCTGCATGAAGCACGATGACTTGGCCCCATGACTAAGATTAATATTGGAAACTTGAATGTTTCTGAGGATAAAATTACAGGATCTTCACAGGTAATGACCAGAATCTCAGATAAGAACCAAGGAAATATATAATTTTATACATTTTATAGAAGGGCAGGAGTAAAACCTGCATATTTAACCTAGGTTTGCATATATAAACAAAGTGTGAAAATTTTTTTAAATTGGATTTTATCCTCATAAATTAAATGAGAGTACAGAAAGTACAGAAAAAATGCATGGAAGGATCTGATAAAAAGATGAGCAAGGCTGTTGTAACTATTGTTTTTTTTTTTTCCCCGTGTACATATCTCATTTTCTGTTTTACATCTAGCGCTCTAGGACAGTGAATACCTTCTGAACTGAGGCCTTTCTTTGGCTTTGCCTGTCAATTACTTTCTATTGCAGCCACTTGTTCTCCTACCTTCTAAAGTAATATTTACGATTCATGAGTCTGGAGGTTAAGGAAGCAAGCGCTTGTCTGTATGCCATAAATTAATACTATCTGTGTAGAATTCATTACCTTGCTTTCACACACTCGAAAGGAATAATACTAATAAAAAATTGCTGTCGTTGTCTGTGTCCTTTGCCGGCTGAGGCTGATGTGTAACAGCAGGTGCTTTAGAAAGAAATGCTGTTGGCACTTGTAAAGGCTGGCCAGACACAGCTCTATCCTTTTTGCTCAGGGAAACAACATTGTTTCTTTTGATGTTGGACTGTCAAAAGGGATTTTTGCAGAATAGCTCAGGCAAACAAAGTGGCACAACATGAAAACGATTGCAAAACCAAGACTTGACTGTAGAATTTGAGAACATCACCAGTCAACAATTACATGAGAAAGGTCTTTTTTCCCCCGTCTTTGAATAAAGTTGCTAATCATAAAAATCTCTGCCCTTATTTGTTATTACTTCTTACATACATATTATATATATTTAAACAGCCCCACAGCTCTGTATATAATGTATAAATCAAAGAGTGTCTATCAACACTATATTGAAATATCCAGGATTGAGTGACAGGGTTCTTCTGACTAATCAGGTCGTCATTTAAAAATGTTAATGCCATTTTCAAAACACTTTCCAAGAAGTATAGTAATGACTTGACTTTCTTTGGATCCTTACAAATTTCAAACTGTTTTTACTCAAGTTATTTTATTTGATCCTTAAAATAGCCATGAGGAAAAAAATTAATAATTCCAGTTTTCCCTATGAACAAACTGAGAATCAGAGAAGCAAAGAGTCTGCCCAAGTCACATACCCAGGAAGGAGCAGAGTTGATGCTAGAATTATGATTTCAGTGTAGCCCTAGGACAATATTCTATACATCAATGTGTTAAAGTATTTTGAGATATTCCAAGAAAATTATTGGCAGGAGGTGGGGAAAGAAGCTTATACCTCCTGTACACACAGATTCACCTGGGTCTATACTCATCCTTACATCTTCCTTTGTGACTCGGAGGACCTTCCCCAGTTGCATGTAGTCACCATTGCATCCCTAGCACATGCAGAAGTCTCTAGTGTAAGAAAGTTGTCCAATACATATTTGCTAAAATAATCTAGCTGAATAAATCTATAAGCAAAAGGATATATTTAAAACTATTGATTCCTGAAAATCAGCAGAATTCTGTAAATCTCGGGACTACTGAATCATTGTTCACTTCCCAGTTCTCATTCTCACTCCATCAACATCTACCATGGTAGCAGAAAATCAAAGAAAACATGTTCAGGGTCAAATCACCAGTTTAGGACAGGCCTTTCTATGCTCTGAAAATCATTGATTCAGCAAGCTTATATTCCTGAATGCTAAAAATATGTTAAGAAATATATAGATTTCAAGAGAAGATGGGGCAATGGAAAGGGACAATGTCATAATTTTCATGTTATTCTCATAAGATCTCTTACCTCAAAAAATGTTTGAGTGTCTTCTTTTTTCACAAACAAAACAGATAAGGTTTATTATACCAAGTGTAATTAAAGTTTCAAACCTAAATAGCATGCATGTCCGCTAACTTGTATTACAATTTTGGTAATTTGATGCAAAAAGATGGTTAACATTTTAATAATTTTCTATAAATTCTTAGTGATAACTTTCTTCTTGTACCTAAAAATCACAAATGAGTGAAGATTTTCATTTCACTGTTAGAATTAGGCACCAAATACTATAGGAACCTTGATAAGATTCAACAAGAATGGATTATTTTACATGTTTATATTCCTGGTTTCAAAAATCCCCAATTCTCTGTTTCACTCTTTAACCTAGATTACATTTTTCTCTATTTCCTTGATGTTATAAGGGGGTGTGTGTGTGTGTGTGTGTGTGTGGAGATAAAGATTAATGAATCTGTTCAAATTAATATTTTCTTAACATTAAAAATTTGTATTAAAATTTCTAATTCACATTAGAGAAGATGAATAGCTTAATACAGTGAGGTAAGCTATCAAATATATCTTATGCAATCTACAGTAATTTATTTTTCCTGAATGCCTAGTTTTTCATTGTCTTAGAGCCACATAGTGGGTGCAGTTAAATAAAGTAGTGTATGTTTATAGCACGTGGATTCAACATTCTGTCATGACTGAAATATATAAATTTATAAAACGTGACCAAAATTTCAATCCTTCAAACATCACAAATGAATCTGAAAAATATCTCTGGTTTGAAAATAATCACATGAAAACATAGCTCAAAAAATGATAAACTACTTTTTCCTTTGTTTGCACTGTGTTTGCTGTTTCCTCTTACTGGCATAATCTTTGTCTTTTTTCTTTCATGAATTTCCAATCAACCTCTAAGATCCATTTTAAAAGTCATTTCTCCCTGAAAGTATTTTTCAATTGTTCTAGACAAAGCTAATCATTCCCTTAGTACTTATAAGCATGAGCTAAAAGCATTTCAGACCATGCAGCAGCCACTAGCATGATATATGGTGAGGGATAAATCTGCATTCTACTTATCTTTTCATACCTCTCACCTAACATATCTCCAGACACTCAGTCAATGCTAAATGAATACTTGTTGAATAAATATGAGAAAAATATGAAAGAATTCTTTCCTTTTTAAGTATGAATTATGTATCAGGCACCATGCCAGCAGCAAGGATATACAGATCTTGCCCTCAACAGTTGGCAGGCTGTTGTCAGGATTCTTATTAGTCAGAAACCCAGGTTATACCTTTCTATGCCTGAAAATCTATATCTGAAAAGTTGAGAAAATAGTTGAAAATATTGCTTTTTGAGGTTTTTTTTTTTTTTTTTTTTTTGGACAAACATCGTATGTGTTACTTCCTTAATCCCATAAATACCAGCAAGATGCTGTCTTTGTATGATGATTTTTCATTTCTGTACTCTCTGTTTTCTTCATCATTTCTACAGTTCATCACCTCTGTTTCCCTCTACTACATTATTTTATAAGAATAAACTCTCATATTTTGTTGTGTTTATTTAGCTAACCTTTTTCTGACAACTTTTTATGGACTGGATAATTTGTTACAGGCTATATATATTCTCCTAATTTAATCTATCAAACTTTTATTAAGAAAATTTGTCTTTATTCTAAAAACTTTGTCTATATTCTATAAAGAAGGAAACTGAGGCTCAGAGATGTTAAATAGTTTTCCCAGAGTCAAATAGCTGGTTACTGGAAGGACTGGGATCTCAACTCAAATTTGCTCTCTGATCCCAACCACTCTATTCATATATTTAGTCACTGAATTATATTGACCCATCCCCTAAGACTATTCCTTCTCTTTCTTTGAATGAGCTCTTCCTCCTCATGAATTTGGTGTATCCTAGGTTTTGTTATCATAACCATACTTTATATATGTTCCCACTATTCTTCTGATGTTATTTTTCATACATATGCTGAATGACTGGTGATGATTAAGGACATCAGTCCAGTTTTTGCTACTCTCTCTGAGAATTTTTTATCACCTGAGGTCCCTGCTGAAGGGTGAACATGGCCTCTGACTAAGTTCAAATGGCTCTATCTCCTAGCCACAGATGAGTTGATAAGGGATGAAGAGATGTCCTAGTTCTTGTAATGAAGTATCTTCCAGGAATTTGTTTCTCTAACGTAGGTGATTCAGACATAAGAGATGGAGCTCTAGGTCCCTGTTGCTTCAAAGAGACAAAGAGTACCCCCAACTCCTGAGTTACAAGATCACGGGTCAGATCAATTAATAGGGTGAGGTGATATATAGTTCTTGACTGCTGAGAGTTAGATCTATGAGTTTCCCATTATGTTTCAGCTAGTTTTAGGGGTCTTTGTCTTTGTCCTTTGATGCAACCACAACTCAAAGAGAATTTAGTTGCAATCGTCAAACACTTGACAGTGAGATAACATAGAACAGAGTAAAGTTTTCCCAGTGTTGGAACATAAACGTATCACCACCACATAAAAGGGTACAAATCAAATAATTAACCTGTCCCCTGAAATTTTTGGCAGCCTAGACCTTGTGTCAGATAAAGTTGATGCATTCAGGAAAGGAAATACAACTGTAGTTTAATCCATAAGAAAGGAGGAAAAATCTACTTTTAAGTTACTAAGCTTAAAATAGAAGTGAACATGTGAACTGCACACTGATGATAAAAAGACACTGTGGCTTGAAGTGATGATCTGCCAGAAGTCAGTCATTTCCCACTCTAAACTAGGGGATATATTATTGATTGACCTCTATTTATAAGGTTTACTGAAAAATATTTAAGGTCTTATAGTCACCTTTTAAATATGAAGTGACATATTTATAAAGTCTATTGGGAAGTAAGATCATCCTGGCAAATGAAGTATGTACATATGAGAGTGGATCTTAGCTAGGTGACTGTAGAAACATAATTACCTGGATTCTTCTAGTGCATCCTATTAGTGCTGCTAAGCACCAGAAGACATGGGGCAGCAAACTAAAACATATTATGGAAGGAAAAGTTTCTGCATCTCCACTCTTCAAGAACACTGTATATCATCAATTCTCTTAGGCTAGAAGAGGCATGAGGGGGCCTTCTTGGTTGCTAAGTGATGAAGCAACCATTGTGATTATCCTAGAACAGTTATTTTCAAATCACCAAGCTAGAGAGTGACTCACGGACAAACTATTGGAATTGGTGTAAGGTCCATGGGGAATACATGTTCAAGAAGGGAAATTAAGCCAAAACACAGCATGTACACACATGCATACACACAGAGGTTTGGCAGACATTGGTACATGCTTAAACTGAACCAAACAATGCAGAGCACCCCAGCTCCTTAGGCAAATGGAGACTCTGAAGACAATTATAATTCAGTGGGCACTCATAACTGCACAGCACTCTCTAGTGCTCCCCTCAGAAGAGTGCTGAAGCACTGGAGACCAGGAAAGTGCTCCTCATAAGGAACCCATAAAACAGGCAATTTTGCTAAACAAGTACTCCCTCCCTTGCAGGATGCAGAACATTCTCTGAATTAATGCTCAGGCTAGTTGCTGGCTTCAGAGATTTCGCCTTAGCCCTATCAATATCTAGTTCTATGACTTTGAGTAAATCCATGACTCATATTCCTCACTTTTAAAATAAAAATATGAATAGTATCATCCTCGTGAGTTATTTGTCAAGATTAAATGAGTTAATCCGAAGAGCCCCAGCCACATTGTAAGCACATGGAGGGAAAAAAGAGCATATGGCTTTTACGGATTCTTTCTCACAAATGAGGAAACAAGACATGAGGTTATGAAATAACATGCACACCATGCACACAGTTATACTACTAGTAAATGGCAAAGTTGGAAATAAAAAGCAGACAATTTGATTCCAGAAATTCTTTTCTTGAAAGCTTCTCATCACCATATAAGTGGATTGTGTCTTTGTCCATAGTATTACATATCTGTTGCATTGAGGATGATTCTTTTTTGGGGGGAGGGAAGGAGGGAAATTAGCTCCAAGCTTGAAAGAAAATGAGAAGAAGGACCTGATATGTCTCTAGGACCAGAAGAGGAAAAACAACAGGTGGAGATAATGCCAGGATGCAACTGGAATGCAATATGTGCTGATAACATCTATGTTATCTTCTACTGGGAACAGAGTGAGGGCATTTGCAGTTGAAACTGTAACTGCTGGATCATGTTAGGTGTAAGCAGATTTAAATTTTAGGCATGGAAAAATATTTTCTAGACAAACAGTGGAATATAGTAGAAATATTTGGAAATGTCTTCACAGTCTATTCCATTTTCTTATTTAAAAATGGAGGAGGGGTTGCATTAGCCAGGTATATCCATATTTGTCATAAAAATGATGAACCATGACACACAAAGAGATAAATAAAGCTATTCAAATAAAGAAATGAAGACATAGGTCATTGTTTTGTGGCCTCAAAGAGAAAAAGATTTGTGTCTTTGTCCAAATTATATATATATTGCATTGAGGATGATTAATTTTTGTGTTTCTTAACTTCTTTTCTCCTTAATTTTATAAATTGAAACTAATAGTGCCTATTTCAGAAAATTTTCCTATTCAAATTTGCAGTTATGTAGTTGGCTATTCGTGTTCTTAGGATTCATTGTATTCACTTATATTATCCAATAAATTACTTGTTTGTTTTGTTAAATCTCTTTGCCTACCCTCCACTCTTCAAAATGATCATTTTTAAAAAGGTTCAGACTCACCGTGAAGTACCAAATTAATCTTACTTCCCTTCTCACTTCTTCACACCATCTATATGTGTTAATATCAGACTGGCCATATTAACTTAACATGAACAAACCTGACCTAACCATGGTTTAGCTAAAAACAAAGAAAAAGTCCTGAACCTAATCCTGTTCTTCCTACTGGCTCTATCGCTTAGTAATTGTGTTTCTTAACTTCTCTGTTTCTCAGCTTCATATCTCTGAAATAGAAACTCTAACAGTGCCTATTTCAGAGGTGTGTGAGGTTGAAATAAAATAATACATGGAACAATGACTTTGGGCATGGTAGGAACAGAATAAATGTCAGATATTAGCTGTCATTTATCTCCTTCCTGCATTCTCTGTTTAGGTTATGCATCCATTTATTCAAACTAAAATTTATCCTTGGCACATCCCTCTTTCTCATGCCATTATATGCAAACAAGCACCGAGTTCTGCTATTTTTAATACCCAAAATGCTGTCATCTACTCACATTTCTTTAGTTCAGATTCCACCTGGTTGTAATTTCCCTACACAGATTTTGTCTAGAATTTTATATTTTTATGTATTTAATATCACTTACATGATGTATAGTTCCATACTTCTCTTTTAAAATAAATGTTTACTGTTCCATTCATGTATCATCAAAACATCTTGCTTCAAGGCCTATACGTAACTTGCAATATTATTGCTTTTTTTCTTTTTTTTTGCTTTACACAGATGGTAGTACTTGAAATACTAATAGCACAGTCTTACATGTCAGCTTAAAAATGTTGTGCAATTTGATTTCTGTTATAAAAAATCACTTTCCTGAAGGATTCACTACTTTATTATGTTAACATGTGATGAGGACACTTGTGTATCTAGAATAAACACTGTACTTTGTAATGGGTCAAAAATAATATTTAATTGCACTAATTTACATTTTTGATTGAATTGATTGAAATGTTTTTATATGCTTATTTTTATTATTTTTTTGTGAAATGACCATTTTTCTTCTTTGTGGTTTATTATTTTTCTTATCAAGTTATATGATTGCTTATATATAGCTGAATACTTTATGATATATGTGATATATACTGTTATGGACTGAATGTTTTTGCCCCCTGAAAATTCATATATTAAAATCCTACAAGAGGAAAAATGGTGGAGTAAGGTGACCTCCTGGCTCTCTGCTCCCAGAGAAAGAGGCACAGAACTCTGTCTGCTACGCACCAGTGGATCACTCCCCCACAAGAACAGCATTGTAAAACTGCAGTGTGGGACTCACAACATAAGGAAAAAAGAAGGTGAATGGGAGATAGGATCGTGAAATCTGGAGAGTACAAGATAAACAATAGAGAATAGCGTGTGGGATGGCTGCATCTGCCCGGACAGTAAGTGCAGTGGGATCTGACCCACAAGAGAACATCCTGCTTCCCCCACTGACCTTCACGCCCACTCAGACAGGAACCTGCCTGAAGTCGGTGCGAAATCCTGGCAGGAGACATTTGGCTCTGTGGAGAGGAGACAATAGCCAGAAGCATCTTGAGCTCCCCAGAGCTCTGTGCAAGGACTGCAATGAGTGGGGGAGGGACTAGTCTGAGTTACCTCTCAAGGAAGTTAGTAGACAGGAACCTTGCCTCTGGCAGTCAGCAGGACCAGAACAACTGAGGTGAACACTGAAAGGGGGCTCTAACCTGAAAACTGCTGCAGGCAATTAGGCCAGATAAGGGCGTGTCAGAAACAGCAAGACCTTCTGCTAGACAGGTGTGAGTTGCCGGGAGGGCGACACGCAAGAGACAACAAGTATCTTGTCAACTCAGCTCCCCAATCTGGCATCCACCAGCTCCTGAGCAATCACCCCCAGCAATGGCGCTCTGCGGGTGGGCGGTGGCCATTTTGGGGGTCCACAATCCATACACTGTGGTGCACTATGGTTTTGGGTAGCACCCTTCCTCCAGCCCTGGGACTCTCGAGACAGGCTCCATCCTTCCATGACCTACTGTCAGCTAGCTGGGCCCATCTTTAGGGGGCGAATTTTGAGTGCTTCCCCAGTCCTGGGGAATTCACAGCTGCTGTGACAGTGGGCGGTCTTGGGAATCACTCCTCCCCCTAGTGCAGCGACTTTCCCGCCAAAAGTGGTAGGCTCCACCCTTGGAGGTAGAGAGAGGCATGAAAAGACACTTTCCCTGTACGACTGGTGTGAATCTGTGGGGCCTTGCTGCATATCAATAGTTGACAGCCCAGCAATTCGGCCATCAGTGAGGGGCCTGTTTTCAGTGTCTACACCTGTGATGTCAAGGACCTTCAGTGAGGGTCCCGTTCTCAATGTCTGCACCTGTGAGGGCAAGGGCCTTCAGGGTGGGGCCTCTACACATTGTCTGCACCAGTGAGGTCAGGGCCTTGCAGTGAGGGTCCTATACTCTGTGTCTGCACCTGTGAGGCCAGGGGCTTTTAGTCAGTGTCTTGTACTGAGTGTCTGCACCTGAGAGCACAGGGGCCTTCATGGTAAGAACTCTACTTAAGAGTCTGTAGCTGGTGACTGTGAGGTCATGGGCCTGCAGTGAGGGTCCTGTACTCAGTGTCTTCACCTGTGAAGCAGGGACCATCAGTGAGGCTCCTATATTCAGTGTCTGTACCTGTGAGGTCAAGGGCCTACAGTGAGGGTCATGTACTCAGTGTCTGTACCTGTTAGGCAGGGCCCATCAGTGAGGCTCCTATACTGAGTGTCTGCACTTGTGAAGGCTGGGGCCTCTACTGATTGTCTGCACCTGTAAGGGCAGAGGCCTCAGTGAGGGTCCTGTACTCAGTGTCTTCACTTGTGAGGGAAAGGGCATTCACTTTGGGGCCTGTACTCAGTGTTTGCACCTGTCAGTACAGGGCCTTCAGTGATGGCCTTGTACTGGTTGTCTCCACCTATCAGGGCAGTGGTCTTAAGGGAGTGGACTGTACTGAGTATGTACACCTGTGAAGCCTGTGGCCTTAAGGGTGGGGCCTCTGATTGTCTGCACCTGTGAGAACAGGGACCATCAGTGAGGGTCCTGTACTCAGGCTCAGCACCTGTGAGGTCAGGATCTATAGGGTGTGGCCTGTATGAAATGTCTGCAATTCTGAGGACAGGGCCCTGTACTGACTGTCTGCAGCTGTGAGGGCACAGTCCTTAGGGTGTGGGCTATATTGATTTTCTTGACCTGTGTGTTTAGGGGCCTTTAGTGAGGGTCCTGTACTCAGCGTCTGCACCTGTGAGGTCAGGGATCTTCAGTGAGGGTCCTGAACTGAGTGTACCTGTGAGTTCAGGAGCCTGCAGTGAGGATTTTGAACTCAGTGTCTGCACCTGTTAGGGCAGGGAACTTCAGCGAGAGTTCTGAACTGAGTGAGTGTACCTGTGAGTTCAGGGGCCTTCAGTCATGGTCCTGAACTCAGTGTCTGCACCTGTGAAGTCAAAGTCCTTTAGTGGGGGTCCTGTACTCAGTGCTAGAGCCTGTGAGTACCTGATGCTTCATACCAACTAGACAAACCCTGCCCTTGGAGGGGTGGAGTAAGAAGAGTAGCCACTTCCTGGGCTGAGAGGCCTGGTGGCCCCAGGAAGTGCTCATCCCCCAGTCTAGTGGCTTATCTTCCCCTCCAGCAGGGCAGACCCCACCCTTGGATGAGGGGAGAAAGAAAGAAGTCATTTTCTGGGCTGGACTTGAGGCAGTCTCAGCTAACACCCTTACCCCAGCCTGACAGGACAGACTCAGCCCTTGACGGCAGGGAGAAAGGAGAAAACATCACTTTCCCTGTGTGACTGATTTGAATCTGTGGGCCCTTGGAACTAAGCAAAAGGGGACAGATTGTTGACTCAGTACAACGGGCTGGTTTTGATCATCTGATAAGATCATAACAAAAACGGCTTGCCCTTGGTGCCCAGGCTGTTGCCAGAACTAGGGCTTGTGGTCTGGGAAGGAAAACCTTGATCAGAGTCCTTAGCAATTGCACCAATTGACACCCCCATCAGGAGCTGCTTTGCAAGTGTGGTGAAAGAGCCATGAATAACATATTAGCAGCACTCCACTAGGTACAGATCAAGCAATCTCAGAAGCATACCATCTTAGGCTCACAAATACCTGTTGCTCTTCTCATCCCACCTAAAGTGGTAACAGGTCTCAAGTAATGCTTGGGAGTGGCATGACATTCCCCAAAGACTGAGGCATCTGTATACCCCATTTGGGGGTTTAGAGCTCAATACAAAGATATTGGAATACCTTGATAACTGACTCCTCCATGCAAACTACAAGCAACAAAAGAGAGGGTAACCTCATAGCCCAAAACAGTGTCTTCCATCTCAAACTAGTGGATGGCAGCAGAGTCACACACATAAGAGTGATCCAACTCCTGGTAACCTAAGCAAGGGATCTGAACTCAATAATCTCCTGTAGCAGGAGGTGAAGACAACAGGTCAGAGATAACCTAACAGGCTAAAACACCTCTAAGACAATGCAAGACCAGAGTGCATCTCCCCAGCATTGTCAAGGAATGTTCCTTCGAGGACTCAAAATTAAGTCCACAAACTAGTCCCAGCACCCTAGTCCTTGACAAAGTAGCCTGATGAGAAAGAATCAGCAAAAGAACACATGAAACATGAAAAATCAGAGAGAAAAGTCACCTCCAAAAGAAAATATTCAATCTCCATCAATAGATACCAACTTACACAGTATGATTAAACTGACAGAGGAAGAATTCTGAATATGGATTGGAAAAAAACTCAATGGAATTGAAGAAAAATAGAATCCTAACATAAAGAAACCAGAAGAACAATACAGGAAATGAATGAAAAATTCTGTAAAAAAGTTGAAATATTATGGAAAAACCAAACAGAAATCTTGGCAATGAAGGAGGCATTCAAGGAACTTCAAAACACAGTGGAAACCCTCAATAATAGAATGGATCATGCAGAGGAAAGAATCTCAGAGCTTGAAGATAATGCCTATGTGCTAAACAAATTGGATGAAGAAAAAGAACACAGAAGCAAGAGACAAGAGCAGAATATATAAGAAATTTTGGATTATGTAAAGAAACCAAATATAAGAATTATAGGCATCCTGGAGAGAGAAGAAGAAAATGCATAAGACCTGGAAAATCTATTTCTTGGAATAGAGGGGGAAAATATTCTTGGCCTGGCCAGAAACCTAGATATCCAGATACAAGAATCACACAGAACTCCTAGGAGACTCAGCATGAAGAGGTAAACACCACGTCACCTAATTATCAGACTGGCCAAAGTAAACATGAAAGAGGAAATCATTCTTACAGTAAGACCAAAACAGCAGGTAACCTACAAAGGAAAACCTATCAGACTAACTGCAAATTTCTTAAATGAAACCCTACAAGTCAGAAGAGACTGAGGACCCATCCTTAATCTTCTTAAACTGAACAATGGCCAACCTAGAATTCTTTACTTGGCAAAACTGAGCTTCATCTACGAGGGAGAAATAAAGACTGTCTCAAAGATAAAATCACTGATGGAATTTGCAAAGACTACACCTGCTCTGCAGGAAGTACTCAGTCTTGCATTATACACTGAACAGTGCAATAGATACCCAACAAATTAAAAACACTCAAGAGTTAAAGTCTAGAACCTGGATTCCACAATGGCTGGAGAAGTAAATCAAAACAATACTAACTTACCCAACAATATGAACAGAAATCTACCCCAAATATCAATCCTCTCAATAAATGTGAATGGCTTGAATTGTCCTTTGAAGAGACATAGACTGGCTGAGTGGATAAAAAATTATAAGCCAAGTACCTTCTGTCTCCAGGAAACACATCTAACCCACAAAGATGCTTTCAGACTCAAGGTAAAGGGTTAGAAAACAAACTTCCAGGCAAATGGAAACCAAAAGAGAGTGGGAGTAGCGATTCTGATTTCAGACAGCGTAAATTTTTAAATCGCAAAATTAAAGAAAGTCAAAGATGGTCACTATATAATGGTGAAAGGAAAATATCCAACAAGAAGACTTAACAATTCTTAATATCTATGCATCCAACATAGGAGCACCCTGATATATAGAGTAAACCCTGTGTGAACTAAATAGCATGATAAACGGTAATGACATAGTAGTGGGGAATTTCAGCACCCCATTGTCTGAAATGGACAAATACTCCAAACAAAAAATAAGCAAAGAAATAATGGACTTATACAGAGCTCTAGAACAAATGGATCTAACAGACATCTACAGAACATTCCACCCAAATAAAGCTGAATATATATTCTTCTCATCAGCTCATGGAACTTTCTCCAAAATCAATCACATCCTAGGCCACAAATCAGACCTCAACAAATTTAAAATAACAGAAATTATACAATGCATCTTCTCAGACCATAGTGGTATAAAACTAGATTTCAATTCCAACAGAAATGCTCACCACGTCGCAAAGTCATGGGAATTAAACAATCTATTGCCAAATGACTGCTGGATGAAGGAAGAGATTCAGATGAAGATCAAAAACTTTTTTGAATTAAATGATAGCAGGGACACAAGCTATCAAGACCTGTGGATACAGCAAAAACATTCCTGAGAGGAAAACTAATAGCATTAAATGCTCACATCCAAAAGGCAGAAAACTCACAAATCAGCAAACTAATAAACTATCTCAAGTAACTAGAAAAGGAAGAGCAAATTAATTCTAAACCTAGCAGAAGAAAGGAAATAACTAAGATTAGAGCAGAACTAAATGAAATGGAGAATAAAAGAACTATACAGAAGATCAATAGAACCAAAAACTGGTTTTTTTGAAAAGATAAACAAAATTGATAGCTCTCTTGCTAGATTAACAAGAACTAAAACGGAAAGGACTTTAATAAACTCAATCAGAAAAGAAAAAGGAGAGGTCATTACAAAAATCATGGAAACAAAAACATAATCTTTTAATACTATAAAAATCTATATGCCCCAAATCTACAATATATGGAAGAAATGGATAAATTCTTGGAAACACACAACCTCCCTAAGCTCAATCAGGAGGAAATAGAACTCCTGAACAGACCAATATCAAATGCGGAAATTGGAACATCAATAAAAAATCTTCCCCCCAAAAAAGTCCCAGACTATATGGGTTCACACCTGAATTTTACCAAACATACAAAAACTCATACCTATACTGCAGAAATTATTTCAAAACATTGAGAAGGATGGTATCCTCCCCAACTTATTCTACAAAGCCAATATCACCTTGATACCAGAATCAGAAAAGGATGTAGCAAAAAAAGGAAAACTACAGACTAATATCTCTCATGAATATAGATGCTAAAATTCTCAACAAAATTTTAGCAAACTCAATCCAACAGCACATCAAAAAAATAATTCACCATGACCAGGTGGGCTTCATCCCAGGGATGCAAGGCTGGTTCAACATATGCAAATCTATAAATTAATTCACCACCTAAATAAAAGCAAGAACAAAGACCATATGATTCTCTCAATAGAGGCAGAAAAAGCATTTGATAAAATCCAACACATTTTTATGATAAAAACCTTAAAATAGGCATAGATGGGACATTCCTTAAAATTATTAAGGCCATATATGACAAATCCACAGCCAATATATTGAATGAGGAAAAATTGAAAGTGTTCTGCTTAGAACTGGAACCTGACAAGGTTGCCCACTATCTCCACTACTATTCAACATAGTGCTTGAAGTCTTTGACAGATCAATCAGACAAGAGAAGGGAATTAAGGGTGTCCAAATGGGGGGTCAAACTCTCACTCTTTGCTGATGATATGCTATTATACCTAGAAAATCCCAAGGATTCAGCCAAGAGACTCCTGGAATTGATAAAATAATTCAATAAAGTCTCAGGATACAAAATGAATGCACACAAATCAGTGGCATTCATATATACCAATAACAGTCAAGCCAAAAATCAAATCAAAGATGCAACACCTTTAACAATATCATCAAATAAATTTAAATGGTTAGGAGTATATTTAATGAAGGAGGTATGAGATATGTGTAGGGAGAACTACAAAACACTGAGAAAAGAAATGGTAGACGATGCGCACAGATGGAAATCCCTATCATGCACATGGATTGGTAGAATCAATATTTAAAATGTCCATTCTACCTAAAGTGATCTACAGAATTAATGCAATCCCTATCAAAATTCCACCATCTTTCTTTATAGATTTAGAAAAATAATTCTACTTCATCTGGAACCAGATAAGACCTCATATAGCCAAAGCAATCTTAAGCAAAAAGAACAAATTGGGAGGCATCAGTCTGTCAGACTTAATCTTTACTATAAGGCTATAATAACCAAAACAGCATGTAACTGGCACAAGAACAGAGATATAGACCTTTGGAATAGGGCAGATATCCCAGATATAAAACCATCCTCATATTGCCATCTAATCTTCGACAAAGCAGACAAAAGTATACATTTGGGAAAAGAATTTCTATTCAATAAGTGGTGCTGGGAAAACTGGATATCCACATGCAGAAGATTGAAACTGGATCCCCACTTCTCACCTCTCACAAAAATCAACTCACGTTGGATAACAGACTTAAATATAAGGTGTGAAAACTTAAGAATTTGGAAGAAAATTTGGGGAACACTCTTTTAGACATCAGCCTAGGTAAAGAATTTATGGAGAAGACCCCCAAAGCAATCACAGCAGCAACAAAAATAAACAAATGGGACCTGATCAAATTAAAAAGCTTCTGCACAGCCAAGGAAACTGTCCTTAGAGTGGATAGACAGTCTACAGAATGGGAGAAAATATTTGCTTTCTATATATTTGATAAAGGGCTGATAACATGAATGTATATAGAACTTAAGAATATCAACAAGAAAAATCAAACAACCCCATCAATAAATGGACAAAGGAAATGAACAGAAATTTTCAAAAGAAAACTGACTAATGATCAGCAACCATATAAAAAAGTGCTCAGCATCTCTAATCATTAGGGAAATGTAAATCAAAACTACAGTGAAATATCATCTAACTCAGGAGAGAATGGCCTCTATCAGAAAGTCCCCCCAAAACAAATGCTGACATGGATGTGGAGAGATTGGAACACTCTCACACTGCTTGTTGGCCAGCAAATTAGTACAACCTCTGTAGAAAGTAATTTGGAGATACCTCAAAGAGCTAAAAATAGAAATACCATTTGATCCAGCAATCACACTACTAGGCATCTATCCAAAGGAAAAAAAAAAAAAAGACATTCTGTAATAAGGATATCTGCACTCAAATATTTATAGAACACAATTTACAATTGCAAAGATGGGGAAACTACCCAAATACCCATCAATACATAAATGGATTAATAAAATGTGGTATAAGTATACCATGGAATACTACTCAACTACAAAAAACAATGGTGATCTAGCACCTCTTACATTATCCTGGATAGAGGTTGAACCCATCCTTCAAAGTGAGGTATCACAGGATGGAAAAACTGGCACCACATGTACTCGCCATCAAACTGGTACTAATTGATTAACACTAAGGTGCTCACATGGTAGTAATACTGGGTGCTGGTCAAGTGGGGATGGGTGGGCGGAGGGTAGAGGAGGTGGAGTGGGTAAACCCACAGCTAATGGAGACGGGGAGCACTGTATGGGGGAAGGACACGCTTGTGGCCCTGGCTTGAGCGAGACAAACGCATTTCATGTAACCAAAATGTTTGTACCCCCATAATATCCTGAATTAAAAAAATAAATAAATAAAAAGTATATATCCTATCAATGCCCCCAATAATAAAATAAATCCTACCTTGTAAGATGATGGTGTTAGGAGGTGCAATCTTTAGGAGATGTTTAGATCCAGACAGTGGAGCCCTTTTATAAGAAGAGGCGCCACAGCTTCCTCTCTGCTCTCGGCCGTGTGATCATACAATGACAAGACCCCTGTCTGCAAACGAAGAGGATGCCCTTCAGGGGACAACCAATCCATCTGTGCTTTGATCTTGGAATCCCTAGCATCCAGAACTGTGAGAAATATTTGTATTAACCACTCAATATATGCTATTTTTGTTATAGTAGCCAAAACTGACTAAGTCATATATGTTGTAAGAATTATATTCTGTTGTCTTCTTCGTCTTTGTTATTTTTTATAAGATTTTTAATCTCTTATTTGCTTGGCTTAAAAAGTTGTGTTTCTATGTATATTCTATTTGAATAGTCATTTTTTTAAACTAAATTTTTTGTATTATCTCTTTTTAAAATTTTTATTTAAGAAGGTTCTTCTCACTTCAAGATATTTTTATGAATTTTGTGTATGGTGATATTGTGAGAATGGAGTCTAGCATTATTTCATAAACATGGGTCTATTTCTGCTGCTTATAAATACTGCAGTTTTAATTATTATAATTTTATGGTGCATTTTGATGTCTGAAATTGTAAGCTCTTTCATTACTTCCCTGCTTCAAAAGTTTATTAGCTGTCATTGTATTTTCTAAATAAATTGTCCTAAAATTTTTCTTTTGCATTTTTTATTGAAAGCACATATAATTTGTAGATCAATTTAGGAAGACTCGACATGTTGAAATTATTAAAGCTTCTGTCAAGAACATAGCATCTCTCTCTCTCTCTCAGAAACTAGAAAGTTAGAGGATTGAAAGAAATATAGATACCAGTAAATATTTATGACTTTCACTCTAAAGCTTTTGTACATTTTACAAAAATTTCACAAAACATACACCCATTAGAATTGTACATTTCTATGAACTGAATTGTGCCCTCTCAAAATTCATGTGTTGAACCCCTAACTTCCAGTGTGACTGTATTTGGAGACTGAGCCTTTAAGAAGATAATTAAGGTTAAACGAAGGCATAAGGGTGGCACTTTTACACAGTAAGAAGCACCTGACAAACTCTGTTTTCTCTCTCACTCTCTTTCTCTCTCTGTCTCCCCATCCCATGCACACAAATGGAAGAAGCCGCATGAGCACACAGTGAGAAGGTATCCACTTGCAAACTAAGAGGCCTTAGAATGAAACTTGCTTTGCCAGAACCTTGATCTGTGACTCCCCAGCCTCCAGAACTGTGAGAAATAAATTTCTGTTAAAGCCACTCAGTCTCTGGTATTTTGTTACCATCACCTGAGCAGACTAAGACATACATATGTATTTTTACAGCCCTGCCACACATCATTTAAAAGTGGTTCATTTGTTTCCTGCCTTTTGTTTTTACTTCAGTAATATTCAGTGTTCTCATTCCTCACTTCCTTTTAATAGTGTTCTAGATCTAAAATGTACTCCTCCTTTCATACTTAGAGCCTCCTAGAATCTCTTTATTATGCTACAAAATGTATTCTATTCCTCAAACCTACTCTGCACATTTTACCATTTTGTATATAATGATATCTTTACATTTCCCTTCCAAATTGTGAGTTTCATAATTTTCTTGAAGGCATGGTCTTTGTTTTATTCACCTTCACATTATTTATGTATAAAGCAATTACTTATATGGAAGTAATTGAATTAATTAATTAATATATTAGTTGTTTTACTGAATATAGCACTTCTACCAAAGGTAATGCAGTTGACAAGCTATAGAATATTTAAATCACTGTCTACATAATTCTGAAGACTAGTCCCACATATCATCCTGCTTCTTAATAATATATTTTCTCCTTAGAGGATTTTAGGAAAACAAATGAAAAAATATGTTTCTGGATATCCAGTGATATAAGTAAGCTGTATATGACAGACAGAGAGAGAGAGAGAGAGAGTTAAAGTATTAATCCCAATGACTGGAAAAAGATAAATAAAAATAAAATAAAAATAATGAAACAATTGTTTATTGAAGAATTACAAACATATAAAAGGTACATTCGTCATAAGAGTCTAGTTCAGTGAAATATTACAATATAACTAAACCATGTAATTAATAAATAAGTCAAAAAAAATAGAAGCCCACTTGTTCTGCTTCCCAACCCCTTGTCTCTCTTACTTAAAGTTAACTATTATCCCAAATTTTAACACTATGGAATGGTTAGTTTTTTTAAACTATGGTGAATGGATAAACTATGTTTTCATTGTCTGGTTTCTATTCTATTGCTCAACATTGTTTTGGGAAGTCACCTATGCTTTTCTGTCAAGTCATATAACTAATTTTTATTCAGTGCAGTATTTCATTTTATGAATCTGGTATTTTTAATTCATCTCTTTGATTGGTAATAGACATTGGGTTGTTTCCAGTTAAAGACTATAATGAACAGTGCTTTTATGAACATTATTGTATGTGTGTGTGTATATGTGGATGTCAATGAATGTACATATATATGTATTACCAGTAAGTAGACAGCTAGTAGTGTATATTTTTAGGCATACCTGGGAAATATGTGTATTCAGCTTTAATATATAAAGCCAGTTTTTCAAAGTAATTGTTTCACTTTATACTTCTACTAGCAATATTTGGGATTTCAGTTGCTCCAAATCCTTATCAATATTTGTTATTGTCTTTTTCAAAATGTTGGCTCTTTTAGTGCTATTTTAGTGTTAGTATTTTCACTGGTATTAATCCATATCAATCAAAAGATTTCAGTTGTCTTATATGACTAAGACCACATGGAGAAAGGAGTAGCAATCCTCTTTGTGTCTTATTATGCCTGAGGGCCCATTTGTCTCTTTTCTCTATCAAAGCAAATAAAAACTTTCTAAATCTTCAAAAATCTTAATGTAAAGGAAATAAGGAAATGCTATATGTTTGACACCACTTAACAGATGTTTTACTTTGAATAAAAGAAAGGTGATTTTGACAAAACAAATTTCTACTCACAGTTCTGTGAGGAACTTGTTTTCTGTGATGAATTATAGATTTAGAATTTCTGGCTTACCTGTTCTTGGAATACTTTTTGCATTATATTCACATTCCCAGTTTTCTTCACTCTCTTATCTGGAATAGCTTTAGTGTTTGTGAAAGAAGCTACACTCACACCAACATTTTAATTAGTTTACTCAAATATTAGAGGTTTATTTTTACAGACAAATGAGTCATTTCTTAACAGTAAACATTTACTATATTTATAAGAACTCCACTAGCACTCAAAAAAACAAAATCTAGTAATAAATAATAATTATTAATCTAAGATGTTTCTCTTTCATATGTATTTGTATCATATGTATGATGAAAATTTGATACTATGAAAAATTAAAATATGATAACATATAAGATCTCAGTTATTGACTTCTGGATTTGCTCAAAAACGCATTAATAGGTGTATTTTTGTGTATCTGTACATATGCATATATATATTTAATAAGTACAATGTAATATAGTAATATCATTTTATATTATATTATACTCAGCACACAATTTTATCAGCCACTTGTATTAATCTCAGTGAAAAATAAATGTTAAAATTCTGAAGTTATTTCATATTTCTCTAGTACAATCAGTTTTCCATTTCCAAATTTGTTTGTCAATTCACATTCAGACACCAATGCTCACTAATTATCTGAATTTCTCCAGTGATTCTTTATTTTGCTTTGATATTCTACAAATAGTAATTTTCTATTATTTTCCAGTAGTAATCCTTCCTGAATAATTGCCTTATATGTGACATACCTAGACATCAATAATCTTAAAGTCAGTCTCTTTGAGTAACATTAGTTGTCTAGTCTATCTAACCAGGACACTTAGTACTTTTTAACTTCAAAAGTATTATAGTATATATACAAAGCATTTAAAATCATCTTTTGAATATGAAGAGCAGTATAAGACTGTAAATGCATGTATTTAACAACCTGGTGAAGAACAGAATTTATCACATATACTAGAAGCACACTGTGCTTTTCTTATCAGAATTCCCCTTCTCTCCATAATCACTCTCTGGCATTAGCAGGAGAGTTTAGAAAAAAGAATATTAATGACATGGTGTGCCTTGGTTCAGTTAGCTACATTTGACAAAATTTCATCAGAAAGTGATATGTGCAGAAAAGAACAGTCTGTTTTACATGAAGACATGAAAGAGAATAAAGAAAGTCCAGTGATTCAAAGATATACATGTTTGGAATAAGCAACTAAGAAAAGATACCAGTCATAAAGGCTTTGAATAATAAATGCTACTAGAAACAGCCTTGAGATAAAGATCAAATCTAGTGTATGTCTTTAACCCATGTTGACATGTCTAGCTAGAATCAAATGGTGCCTAATAAATCTTTTCATCTGGGGGGAAAAAAAGCAACTCAAGAAAAAATGAACTTAGTGTGAGCCTGCCCCTCTTTGTTTTATATCATGGCAAATATGTGGTAATTTCTGACTTTTTTTGATCATATGAGTACACATGAATGTCATTACAGTTTTGATTTTCATTTCCACGATTGCCAGTAAGATTAATTATTCTTTTGTAAATGTATGGACCATTTGTTCTTCATTTTTTTGTGAAATTTCTGTTAAGTTCATTTGTCCATTTTTGTTTTATGTTTCTTAATTATTTACAATATTTTTGTTTTTATTCAGGTTACTTGTGTTTTGTCAAGTGGTATGGGTTACAAATGCCTTCTCTTATGTGCTATTTTTCACTCTCGTTACTAATTATGGTGCATCTTTATGGATTTATAACCAAAGTTCTAGAGTTTAATGTAGTTGAATTGTTCAACCTTTCTCTCTCAAATGAATAATCAATTGTTTCACCACAATTTGTTGAAAAGTCCATTGTTTCCCCAGTGATATGCAACAACCAGTATGATGATTTAGATGTTTTCAACCTGGCTGCAGTAGGATCTCCCATTCCACATTCTCTTCTGTGATGTGATCCTGGCACTCCTCCATCAAGTAGTCTATCCTCCCTCCCATTGAAGCTTAGAGGGCCCTATGAGCTGTTTAACCAACAAAATGTGGTGAAGCATCACAGTATTTAACCTCTGAAGTTAAACCTTAAGTGATTGAGTTTCTGCCTTCATTTGAGAATACCTATTCTTGGGACTCAATCTCCACATTTGGATAAGGAAACCCAAGCATCTATGTGGAGAGCCCCAAATGGAGATAAACCAAGCCCTTTGCTGAGTGTCTCACCTGATATAGCAGCCACCAGAGAGTGTCACCTCCCACCATATGAGTGAGGATATTTGGGAGTTCCCAGCCACTCCTGCACCTCTTTCTGTACCATGTAAACCAGAAGAATAAGACCAACTTAGAGATTTAGGAGCAAATAAAGTGGATGTTGGTTTTAACCACCAAATATTGTTGCATTTTAATACAGCAATACTTACTGAAACAGACTGTAGTCAAAGTTCTGACTCCTAATTCTCTACCATTGTTCAGGTTTTTAATCCCTATGTCAGTACCATATATTAATTACTTCACTTCTTTATCTTACTATATTTTAGACATCATTATACTTCTTCTCTAGGAAAGAATATTCTTGAACTTAGCTCCATGCTATAAATTTAGTCAGATTATCACATTGCTCAAAACAAATACAATTTTTAAAGGGACTGAACGTTAATGCTAGATCTATAGATAATTTGGAAGATTGAGATTCATGATTCTAATCTGCCTCCATATTTTAGGTCTTCGTTTTAGTTTTTAAACACAATTTTCTAATTATTTCCATAAATGCCTTACCAATTTTTTAGTTAGGTTTATTCCTAGATACTTTATACTATCAATGCTAATTTAAGTACACTTTATATTTTCATTTTATGTTACTAAAGTATAGAGATGCAATTAATTTTTGTTTATGTTTTCTGAGTTTATACTTGTAATACAGTTTTACTAACTTAATATTTTATTTCTAGTGTTTTAATTTTATATAAAATTACATAATTAAATAATTTATTTTTCTCTTTTAATGAAATGAGAAACCACTGCTATAGTGTTGGAAAGAATTGGTAATAGTGATCATGATTGCCTTGTTCTCCATTGTAAGACAAATGGTTTCAATGTTTCATCATACAGTATGTTTGCTGTAGATCCCTTCGCAGATACCTTTGGTACATTATACGTCATTGCTATTACTGAAAAGGTCCACATTATTTCCTCTGTAAATATTCCTGTCATGGTTTTGTATTTGAAGTTCTATGATAATAACTAAGAAATTAACTCTAAACAACTGAAATCATAGTATAAATAAAATCACATACAATTTGAGCTTTGTTCAATATTTAATAAAGTATAAATAAATATATTTAAATTTCTTAAATAAAATTAAATAAATTTTCCATTTTGAGATAGTTGATCTAAATATATGCATTTTGATTGATCCTTCCTCAAATCCACTGAAATTATAATAAAATTTGAGAAATTTAAATACAGACATTGGTAAAAGTTATGACAAAATACTAGAGAGTAGAGTGCTATCTGCAATCCAGAAAGTTTGGTGAGTGACTAAAGAGCATAAGTTAGCCAGTGTTATATAATAAGGAGATAAACTCAAGAAAAGAAGCCATATACCTGAACAAGCAAATGTATGCAGGCAGACTCTATGGCATTCATTATAGTGATTAATTATAGTACTTTTAATTATTATATTAATTATAGAGCTACTATATTTTAATTGAGATGAGCCGAATCAGTCTGCTCCTTACCTTTTCCCTTCTACAGATAGGAAGATCTTGAAGAAGGAATTTCTGTCCCCCAAGTATTTGTTCCGAGGACCGAACTAGAAAATTTGTCTTAAAAAATATATATTAACAAACTTGGTGTGGACTCAGCATCCCAGTATATGAGAAATTGCAAAACTTGTGTCATTTTGAACCACCACAATAACCATGGAGAGCTGGAACATATACTCACACACACACCTCCAAAACTAATAATGGCCACACTTTTCCAAAAAGAAATACATTAAATTGTTTGCATAGAGAAAAGTCATAACTATTTTATATAGATTTTAAAAGTCTTCCAAGCCAAGCATCTTTTTTTTTTTTTTTAAATTCACAAACCAATAGTGATTCCCAACCCAGGTGTGTGCTAGAATCATCTGGATAACTATAAAATATAGTAATACCTAGGACCGACCACTAGGGATTCTGAATTAAATGATCAGATGGATGCCTGGGAATCAATATGTTGAAATAGCTTTGCAGGTGATTTCAAAGTACAGTCAAGTTTGAAAATATTGCAAAATCACTCTTCAGAGAACTTGACTTTATTCTGTGAGCTTTGTGTCATATTTGCTGGTGCAGTCATGCTGTCCAAAGATAAACCACATACTCTTTTATTTGGTTTACTGATTGTGCCTTAGTTCAGGCAAATAAAACTGAGGCCACCTAGATTTGGCAAATACCTCCCTTTGCTTATTACCACACTACAGTGGACTCTCTCAGTGGAAATGAAGGAAACTACGCAGATCTCAGTAAACCAAGTTCATACGTTTGTGAGAAACACAATGTTCCTGCGGAGTTTAAGGGCCGCGGGATTTACCTAAAAGAATTGAGTCAGATGTCCTGCAGGGCAGCCTGTTTTGAGCACCATGGAAAATTATAAAATTTAGGCATCACTGACTCCTCTTTCTTCATTAATCATCCTCAAAATGTTTGTCATGAAGCTGCATCACATCTTGTCCTATATCTTATTAGTGAGGAAATCGTGGATTTGAATGGTTCAGAGACTTGTAAGCAGCTGGAGTCTGATTTTCAAACCTACAATTAAGGTAAATTCTAGCTCACACATTCAACTACTGTAATAAGATCCTGACATTTTATAAACTCCATTCATTTATTATTCTCTGCAGCTAGCTTTCTATTTCAGGGAATAATTTGTGTAGAGCAAGTGACTTCAAAATGTACATTTTTAAAGTACACAGGCTACCATCTAAATTAATTAAGTTATTAATTCATTGCTATTAAAGGACAAACAATATCACAAAACTCCCAACAACAACAATATCCAAAAAGAGAAGGACCAAGATAAATCCTAAGGAAAACTGAAATTTTAAGGAATAAAAAAGACGTTTGTTATAAATTAGGTTAATTTATTTATATCAAATGTCTGTTTTCTCTTAACTTTTAGTTTCAAAACAGTTTTGCTCACTGTCCTAGAGAAATATTAGCAGTAGGCATGAAGAGGCACATAAAAGCTTTTATTTAACTTTGCTTTTAAATATAAATATATGGAGACAAATAATCACAAAAATTAAAGAGGGTTAGATATATTGTGATAAATTATACTATGAAATTAACTCAGCAAGTAGAAAGAATGAAGAATATATATCTTAATGGCATAAAAATATTTTAGCATATTTTAAATGTGAAAAAAAAGAATCCTTAAACAAAACATACAAAGAAAACCTACTTATACAGAACAAAACAAAATATACAGCAAGTGAAGGATAAAAAATTGCCTGTTGGGTACAATGTATGCTAATAAGTACACTAAAAGCCCAGACCTCACCAGTATACAATACGTACATGTTACAAATCTGCACTTGTCTCCCATAAATATATTGAAATTTAAAAATATACACAATAATCTTCACAAAGCTAGATTCAATACTTTTGTACATTTAGATGTCATTTAGAAAAATATTAGTAAGGATACGCTTAATTTAATCACTTTGAATACATTTCTGAAAATTTACTGATATATTTATTATATAATTTTAATAATTAAAAATTAAAAGTCAAAGCAAATATGAAACATTACTAATGATATGCAGTGGTAGCTGTAGAAGCCATGGAATAACCATTGGACTATTGTTTTTTAATATAAATTTAATATTTCCCTGTGATATATATTATCTATTTTAAATACAATTGTTTACATCTTTCATACATACACCCATAGCAGTTGGCTCATGCTCAACTTCATCAAAAGTTTTGATTAATTTTCCACATACACATCTGTCTCTTGCCTTGGTTGTAAACTCATTGTGAATATCTATATTTTTCTTGGGGGCTGGCAAACTGTGGTGCACATTATTCAATAAATATTTACTGAATGTATGAAAGTATTCAGTGAGCAAATGTGTGTATGTATGTGTGTATGTGTGTGATCTGCATTGCTTAAATTCTGTATAAACCATCATGTAATCTTTACTTTTAAAAGTTAAATATGGGCATGCTATTAGTAAGATACATAGAAAACCTGAGGTTGTTTATATCCCTTCTCAATTTAATTCGATTGATATATATTTCCAAGGACATTAACACACTAAAGTAAATTAAAACTATTATGAATCCACATTGATACATTACTTTACAGAAACAATAAATACATGCTCATAGAGGCTTAAATGTCATTCTAATAGGTTTTCTAATTGTTATTTTCAAGTCAAACAAATATTATTTGCCTTTACAGTGGCTGTATTTCTTTTAAACAGTGAAATGAATCAACAAAAGCCTTAAAGAATCATCTTACTGTTTCCTTTTTAAAATCATTCTCTGAAAATATCAGAAAGGACTTTCATGTCCTTTTTTTTTATTTTTTGGATTTTCATCTTGTTTGGTATGCCTTATTAGAACTTGTCATGTAAATCAGCATTAAAGCACAATATATTTTGTGAAATGAGAAACTGGAATGGCCTAATCACATTTGCCCCTCATTCCTCACCACATACCCTCCTACTCCAGCAGATAAGATCTCTTAGCTAAATAATCTTCTAACCAGGCTAGTTCCTACTTAAACCTGCATGACACGTTTCATTTCCCTGCCAGACAGTGGAATTGTTCAAACAAATCAATCACTTTCTCCTATCAGTGTAGGAATCACCTCGGCCTCTTGTTCAAATACTGTCTTATAGACTCCTTGGTTCTTCACTCTGTTCCCAAGTGCGACTCCCACGAGGCCCTGTGTAGTGTGCTGCCTCCTCCTCTCCCAATCTGCCAATATATGTGACTAAAAAACTGTTGTGGATCTTATCTTTCCAGTGCCCGGTGTTAATGTGTTCAATTACCCCTATAATCCTAGAGTGGGAAGCGCTGTCTCACCAATGAGGTGAATAGAAGATAATAGTTAATAAAACAGAATTTCCTTTATAAAGACAGATCTTAGCTATGCAACTTTAACCATCATCCTACCCTCAGCTCCCAGCAAGTAAAGTAGTGAGTGGTTAGTACTTTTAAAGTGATCTAATTAATATCTGCAAATTTAAAATGCTACTTCTAGAAAAGAAGAAAAATTTCCAATGTAAAGAAGCAGATTCTTAGAAATTAAGAAATATGAAAAAATTCAATAAAATGCTGAATAGTTGAAGGGCAACTGATCTGAATAAATAAAGAGATGAGGATATGAAAGACGAGATCCTGAAAATTTCAGATGACATAGAACAACAGGATAAAAACGTTAGGAACTAGAGAGGGTCAAACACAAGAGGGTCATTATTCTCCATGAGTTTTCAAAAGAGAAAATAAAGACGTGCAAATGAGGAATGAAGAAAAGAGAAAGTCTTTAAATTGAAAATGAAGTAGAATCTTGTTAATAGGAAAATGTCTGAAAAAATATGTTACATCTATTCTATGGAAGAGTACGAATAAATTAAAACTTTAGCCAAGTATTTGAAGATTTGATGTTATTTCCTTCATCTTTATGAAAACAAGACACGAATCAGAGTATTGTAAACAAAATTATCTTAGATTTGTTAAACCATGAGAAAAATCTCTATGTATGTATATTAATTATGTACAAATCTGCATATGGTAATATAAGCATGGAGGAAACTATGGTCACCTACCGACACCAGAACATTGGATTTGGTTAATGGAAGAATGAGGAGTGAGAGAGGGTTGCACAGTTAAGTGACTGTGCAAGGTAGGTAATAAAGGTGAAAACTAAGCTGGGCATAATAAAATAAAACTAAAATATTATATCTATAACCCACATTTTCTTTATTCATTCATTTGTCAATGGACATTTAGGTTGCTTCTACATTTTGCCTATTTTGAATAATAATGAAGTAAACATGAGAGATCATAGTTTTAATTTATTTTTTTATTTAACTACATACTGTTTTCCATTATAAGGCAATTACAGGAAGACAAATACTGCATGATTTTACTTCTATTAGATTCCTAAGGTAGTCAACCTGATAGAAACAGAAAGATAATGAGAGTTGTTGGGGGATAGGGAAGAGAACATGTGGAGTTGCTGTTCAATGGCTGGAAAATTATAGTTACTCAGGATGAAAAGTTCTAGAGATCTACTGTACAACATTGTGCCTATAGTTAACAACACAGTATGTACACTTAATAATTTGTTAAAAGGGTAGAATTCATGTTATGTGTTTTTAGATTAATTAATATTAAAATGTTGGGAGTCAACAGTACAGTGCTTAACCTTCCTAAAGTCATTCATACACATGTTTTAAAGTTCTGGGATGACCACGCAAAATCTTCCAGGAAGCTGATTCAACCATTGTAGCCAGTCTGAGATCGCTTGTTTATAGATTTTTAAAGGATTTCTCATAATTGGTAATTCAGCTATTTTAATAGCCATTGCTATTAGGAAACATAAGCAAATCTGATTTTGATCTACAAAGGACCTGACACCTGTTCTCAAAAGGTGGCTTCTGTTCTATGACACTATGTTCTAAGTTTCTTTACTAGAGACCTCGTTTATCTAAGTTTTTAGGTAATTTAGTCTTCGATCTCACACTGATCTAAATATTATTTTTTGTTTTCTAAAAATCAAACTCCCCATCTAAATCTAGCTCTGAAATAAGATCAGTGTGTAGTTTTCATTTCTTGCCTTATCCTTGTTTAATTTTAATATCCAAGTTTGTTAGATTTATAAAATAAGTGGGATTTCTTATTCCATTCGCTCTGTTCCTCTTTTCTGGAAGATTTTAATTATCTGTTCTTGAATAAATATATTGACATGAAGTTATTTAAAATATTCTCTTCTTTTAATGTCTGTAGAAGTATGACATTCTTCATTCTTGTTATTGGCTATTTTTGCCCTTCCTTTTATTTTCTTGGTTTCCCTTACTAGCGCTGTGTTTCATTTGTTAGTCTTGTCAAATAAAGTTTTTGGTTGCTTAGGTCTTTTATATTGAAACTTTGTTTTATTTTGTTTTGTTTTGTTTTGTTTACTGTTTCTTTTCTTCCTTTTTTTTTTTTTTTTTT
>VBSM01003039.1:9725896-9764318 GCA_008086735.1 Cheirogaleus medius | reverse complement strand
CTGGTCTGTTTCCATTCTTCTTTCTGTAATTTCCTTCTTTCTAATTGCTTTAATATGTTTTCTTGTTCTTTCCCTAATCTCTTATGTTAAAAACATATATCATAAATTTTCACACTTTCTTCTTTTCTAAGCATACATAAAATGTCAAATTTCTCTTAAGTTTCAGTAGCATCCTGAAAGCTAGGTAGGCTTATCATTATCATTCAGTTTAAATGTTTTTTAATACACATTATGATTTTTTTCCATGACTTCTTATTTATTAAGGAATATATTTTTAAGTGTTTTTATTTCAAATAAACATATTGTTCCAATATATTTTGTTACTGAGTTCTAATTTATTTGTATTCTAATGAGAGAATTACCAATACTTGCAAACTTTTTGAGGCTGATTTTGATCATACATGAAGTCAGTTTTTATAAGTAATCCATGTGTTTTTGAAAAGATTATGTATTTGCTGGTTATTGAATGCAATGTTTTATATGGGTCTATTAAATGATGCTTGTTAATTGTGCTATTAACATATACCCTCTTTAATAATTTTTTACCTGCATGATTTATCAATCTAAAAATTGTGCTGAAATATCACATGTGATAGTAACAATAGATTAACAAAATTCTCACTCTATTTCTGTCAAAATCCATTATTCATATTTTGAAAATTGCTTTTAGATAGATGTTTAGGAGTTACTTTACATGTTTTGATTATTTTCTTTTGACCCAATTAACTCTAATAATGCTTTTGTGATTAAGGTATGATATTAAGGTATATCTTGACTACTATGAATATAAGCACACTGGCTCTGTTTTTTGTTTGGTCATTTTTTCCCTAGATCTTTTCAGAAAAATATTTACCCTTTAATAGAAGAAAATTGCCTTTAATATGAAAAATAGAGTATATTGTGATTATTGATATATTTAGATTTATCTTCCATATTAAAATATGGTTTCTATTTATTCCACTTTCTCTATTCTTTTCTATATTCTCCTCCTTTCTTGCATCCTTTTGGCTTGTTTTTTTTTTGTTGTTTGTTTGTTTTTTCTTCGTTGCCATTCATTTTTTTCTCTGTACTGTTTGGAAATTATTCTATGCTGATTCTTTTAATATTACTCTATCTGAGTTATAATGCTTAGTTACTTAAGGTCCAAAGTCAATCACTGTATTAATCCTTCATCTGAATATTATTGACCTTAGAACATTTTAACTCTGATTAGATCACTCCCAGGGTATGAAATAAAATTCTTAATATCTTGTTTCAATCTTACTTTCTATTACAGATTAGACTTTACAATTAATCTTGCATTAAACATTTATTAATACTTCCCATATATTTTTCCATTATTTTTGGTTGTCATTTTATCTTGTGCTTCAGATTTTTTGTCTTGAAAGTTTTTTGTTTTTTATTCTCCCTAAAAGGCATTCTTTGTATTATAATTTTATTTGGTATAGGACATTTTTTGGTAACTTTTCTGTTCTTATTTATATTAAATGTCTGTATTTTATTTTATTTCTTAAAGAGAGGATCTTGGCAGTTTCCCTCAACACATTTACAATATCTTTCTACCATTTTCTTGCTGCTGATAGGTCAACAGGCATAACACACATTATCATCATTATGGGTTTGCATATATTCATTTTCATATTTGTGCTGTGTTTTGGGTTATTTAGCCTGACATTGGCTGATCAGCTGCACTCAGTCTTCTGTTGAGTTCAGCTTTCCTCTACTTGGCTTAACTCTGAACTCTAGAAAGAACTGATAGCAACTACCTGGGGTATGTTTTTTCTCTTGTGCATATCAGTTAAAGTCAAATTTTGCATATATCTTTAAAGATTCTGTTTGTGTCACATCTGCTAACATTCCAGTAGTCAAGACAAGTCACATAGCTAAGTTAACATCAACAGGGCAAGGAATAAAACAACACCAAATTTGGAAGCACTGCAAAGTTTCAAGATACACATTTATTATATGGAGCAATAATCTAATATATATACACATACATACATATATAGGTATATGTGTGTGTATATATATATGCATATATATATATATATATATATATGACAATTTAGTTATTTCAGTTGGGAGGTATCTTAGTTTGGGCTGCTATAAAACACTACCACAGAATGAATGGCTTAAAAATCAAAAATTTAGTTCTTATAGTTCTGATAGCTAGAAGTCCAAGATCAGTGTGCCAACATGATCAGGTTCTAATGAGGGCCTTCTTCTTTGTTTGCAGATGGTTGTCTTCCTGCTGAATCTTCGCATGATGTAGAGTAGAGAGAGAGGAAGCAAGAACTCTCATGTCTCTCATAAGACCAGTAATTCCATCATGAGTCTCCACCCTCATGACAAAATTATCTCCCAAATCCCCACTTCCATAAACCTTGGGGTAAGGGAATCAACATAAGAATTTTGGTAGACAAAAACATGCAGTCCATAGAGGAGGACTGTTCAGGGTATATGATCCATATATTAATAGAGAGGTAAGTTCATTCTTCCACTATCTAGCTTTGACACCAACTCTTATATGCTAAGATTACTCCCTCTCACAGAGATGTGCTATCTTCTATAAAGAACATTGCACACCGTACTGGCTTCATTTAAGACAACCATGTGGCTGGTTTTCACTTGAGAGTTCTGTATATGCCCATTTTGTCTGGGAATCAGCTCAGTTTTATAACTGTCATGCTATGATATAATGGTCCTAGTATTCTCACTCACTCCCTAGGCCTTCATTCAGAGCTGACACCATTTTCTGCCTTTATACGGACTGTCAGTGCAGCCACCTCTGTGAACGGAGCACAGCACAGCAGGAGGGGTGGATTGTCTTCATATCAGTGCTGCCTGCTGGCCAGGCAGTGTGCAACCACACATCGTGCTTATTTTAATTAACCTATAATTTATAACAGTGTTAGTCTTTGTCTAGCTTTCATCTCTCCATCTCTCATAGTTTTTTATAGACAAAATGTTGGAGAAATTTAATTTAAACCAAAATTTTCTTCGAACATATAAATCTGCTCCACAAAGATACCAGGGGGGAAAATACTTTTATTATTGAATAAACCTTAAACCAGAATGTGATGTGCATCTCAAGTACTCATTAAGAAATTACAAAGACAGAAATAAATCGTATCATTTTGTATAGCCAAGCAGGAACAATTCAGTATATACATGATTTCAAGATAAACAATAACTAGTCCTCAAATAAGCGGAGTTAAGAGCACCATTTGTCACACACAGTTTATCCTAGATTCATCTGGATATTGGGGTGACCATCCATGTTAGTTAATTGGCACTATATAGAGAAGAAACAAACTTCTCATATCAGGAGGAAGTATTGCCACTCGGAACCAGGCTCCTATCTAGGAAGTAATTCTCTTACACACAAACTGAGAATATGAGTGCTATCTCTATTGATGCTTCCATTTCAAAGAAAAGGCCCCCAGGGTTCTTAAGAAAGATGTTCCTGGGTCATAAAGCTGGCAAAAGGCCTATGTAGTTTACAAAAGGGTTTATATACACCTAAAAGAGTAGAGAAAGTACTTACAATTACAAGTTTTTGGCCAGCAGGAGGTGGTGTCTTAAGCCTGTGATCCTAGCACTCTGGGAGGCCAGAAGTTCAAGACCACCCTGGGCAACATAGCAAGATGCCATCTCTACAAAAAAAAAAAAAAAAAATTAGCCAGGTATGCCTGTTGTCACAGCTACTTAAAAGGCTGAGGCAAAAGGATCTCTTGAGCCCAGGAATTTGAGGTGAAAGTAAGTTATGCCACTTGCACTCCAGCCTAGGAAATGGAGTGAGATGTTGCCAGTAGAAAAAAAGAAAAGAAATAACATTACAAGTTTTCTCAAATAAATAATCTAAAAAATAAAAAGGGAAGACAGACATCTCTCCCCTTATTTTTAAAAGGGAGAATCAAACTTCTTATTTTTAATTTTTATTTGTCCTTTAATAATGGTATTTGGATCCATATATAAAGGATGACTCCTTTAAAATAACACACCTGTATTTTTATTTATGATATTTTCTCGCAACACCTGTTTGATCCTTAAATTTGTTGAGATAAAGTGATAGAAACCATTTGACATTAAATTTACGTTTGTGGAGGGATAAAATCCTGAAGTAGTAATTCAAACATGGCTTGTAATTAGTCTACAGTTTTTTTTTTCTTTCAATTTTTTCTATCACTCATTTTTTTCCTTTTTACCTTTCCTTGTTTAGACAAAAACTAGGGCATCTTTATGTTCAATGCCCGCAAGTCAGGGCTGTTACAGTAGATAGAAAAAGAAAAAGGACAAAAGAAGCAACTGAAACAATTTAGGGCAAAATACATGTTTAATTAGAAGCAGTAAAGGCAAAAAAGCTTTAATTTAAAACAACTAGGGATTTTTAAAAGCCAAAGGCTGAAGTATCTCAGAGCCTAAAGTTTATTGAAAAATAATAGTTTGGAAAGAGAACACTATAGAGAGAACAATTCCTCTGTCTTCAAATATCAGCTATTGATTAATCTTTGCCTGGGGGGAGTGAGAGTGAGAAATAGAGAGCAGGAGAGGGATTGGGGGTTGGGGGAGACAGAGAGATTTTAGAACAATAAGCTTTGAACATTGAATTGAAGGTTAAATTCTCTAGAATGTGAACCATTGTATTCTCTTACCTAGATTGCAGATGTGTTGAGGGTGAATCTGCTGAAGGAGCTCAGGAAATTTCACCCCCAAATATGACTCCTTGGTATAAATAGTATTTTGAATTAAAGGCCCTTCAGTGATCAAAATGCACTGGAAGGGCCTTTCCTTCTAATTGCATAAACCAGACAGACCGATCACAAAGAACAATGGATTTCCCTTCCACTCCCTGTTATCTCCATATATCATAGGAAAGAAAAACAAGAATGTAGCCAGACCTGCCCCAAATCATTTTTTTTTAATTTTTCATGTTTATTTTTTTTTATTTCAGCATATTATGGGGGTACAAATGTTTAGGTTATGTGTGTTGCCTTCTTCCCTTCCCCCAGATGGTGCGCATGGCACTCATTATGTATGTATATACCCATCCCCCCTCCCCCCTCCCATCTGCCCAATGCCCGATAAATGTTATTTCTATATGTCCACTTAGGTGTTGATAAGTTAATACCAGTTTGCTGGTGAGTACATGTGGTGCTTATTTTTCCAATCTTGGGATACTTCACTTAGTAGAAAGGGTTCCAGCTCTATCCAGGAAAATAGAAGAGGTGCTATATCACCATTGTTTCTTATAGCTGAATAGTACTCCATACCTGTTTCTCAGGTTAATTTGCAAGTCAATCTATTTCCCCCATCCATTCATTCTCCCAAGTATCTAATCTTCCTCCCTAGCAACCATTTACTGCCCCTAAACATAATTACCTATACTCCTCATCTCCCCTTGCCTGCTAAAAAGGTGTGTATAAGAATACCTGGATTCCTTTGGGATATTGGGTAATCACTCTGTGATTCTCCCCATGCACATGGTAAATGAACCTTTCTCTTATTAATCTATCTTAATTGTGGGTTGATCTTTCAGCAAACTTTCAGGGGAAAGGGAAAGTTTCCCCTCATCCCTACACTGCTTTAAGGATGACTAATGATAAAAAGGAAAAAAATATATGCAGGCAATTTCTGAAGGACTGGAGAGTTCAGAGGACATGAACATTTCCAATGTAAACCTAAAGGGGGCAGCGGCCTGATCAAGCTGCTTTTATAATTATGATTTTCTGACACTCCAGGTCTGCATGGTAGCTGAACAGGCCTGGAACCAAATGTGCAACTTATCACTCCCTGTCCTAGCCTCTTTTGTGAGGTTCCTGGGGTACAGAAAGGCAGAGAGGAGCTCAGTATATTTCTTTCACTATTGGATAAGAACAAGGAAGTAGGAAAGAAAGACTACACTTTGAAAATTCAAAAGATAAGTGTCAATTCATCTTTGTCAGGAATAGCAGCATAGTTGTACTTCTTCAAGCATGGTCCAGGGCCCTGTAGGGTTCCCTCAGATAATTTCAGGAGGTCTATGAGATCAAGCTGCTTTTATAATTATGAAGTATCATTCATTTCTTCTATTCTCATGTTTCTCATGAGTGTAGAGGAGATTTCATGAGGCCACATATTGTGTGAGATTAACACCAGAATGGATGCAGATGTCTCCTATTATACTAAACTTGACTTGTGCTGTTTGGTATAGTAACTACATATGGGTATTGAGCACTTGAAATGTGAATATACTCATTGTATAACAGAGATAAGGGTCAGAAAAGGGGCAATGGAATGCTCTACAAGTTGTCTCTCCACAATCCTTGCCCGTTTTGGGGGGTTACATTTGAAACTAGCATTTCATCGAGGGGCCAGTGATCAAAGGGACAGAAAAATGTTCTTTGCTGTTTGTTTTCATTATCTTTAAACAGGATTGTTCAGACAAGGACAAGGACCACAAGGTTTTAGTCACTGGAGATAAGGTCAAGATGGCCTAAGACCCAAGACTGAAAACCCTGATCATAGTTAAAAAAAAAAAAATCAATAGCCTGAAACTATGACATGTGACACTGGTCAAGCAGGACCAAGCAGTACTGCAGAAAATCCCCCTTATGAAAAGCCCTGTATTTCTGTTCAAAGGGAAGGTGATAATCTTTGAGACACTAGTCCAGTCCACTGCCCTCCTCATTTGCTGGCATATTAGTAAACTTCTCTTTCCTTTTTTCTCAAATCACTTGTTTTCATTCTTCATTCTCATTGATTTGGCCTCCGGGAAACGTACCAAACTTTCAGTAACAACTGAGATGAGATGTAAGTATAAAATACTTATTGGAGATTTTGTATGCCAAAAGAATGTAAAATATCTTAATATTTATTTAGATATTAATTACATGCTGAATTGAAAATATTTTGAATATATCGGAGAAATAAAATATTTATATTCTTCTCAATAAACCAATATCTGTGAGATCTCTTAAGATAGGAGACATGACAGTCCTTTCACTCAGCTTTCACTGCTATCTCTCCAGTCTGAATATGGTAATATTGTGTAAAGATATTTTATTTTTTTATAAAACTAGATTCCAAAATTCCAGTCAAATACTTTACTTGGTATTCTGCTAAGTAAATAATTATGGTTCCTTCAATCAAGAAATGACAGTTTGGACTGGACATATTATGGGGGAGTAAGTATTTCTTGAATGTAGTACCACACTGAGGGTTTTGTAAGGCTAATTTTGAATCACATTGATTATTGATTTTTGGAAAGATTTTAGATACTCTACCTTAGCTGTTGTCACCTTGGAAAATCTCTTGATTAGAGAGTTAGACTTTTACTAAAGAACAGATTCTAGAGTAGGTAAAGAATGATATGTGTTACCTACTGAATATCACAGGTGAAAGAAAAAATAAGAATTATAACATAAAATCTCTACAGAACTGTTAAAAAAATCAGGTATATAATTCCGAAATATAATTCACAGTTCTATTTATTAAGAGTGAAATAGCAATATTGTGGTCTAATATGTTTTAGAAGGTAAAAACTAAATTATTCTCTGGTCCATTATGGTTTACATATTATCTTTTCTGTTATCTTCAATTATTTCAAAAATTCAATGTAAATCCACATTTTCATTTTTAATAAAAATTTTCATATGTGCCACCTGTTAAATCTATGGTTTCAATGATTCCTTCATCCATTGTTACATTAACATGTATATTTTTTCCCACTGCTATCTTAGACTCTCTGTGCTGCTATAACAAAATACCATAGCATGAGTGGCTTATAAAAAACATTTTTTTCTCATAGTTCTGGAGTTTGGGAAGTCTAAGATCAAGACACCTAAAGATTTGGTGTCTGGGCAAAGGCCAACTTTCTCATAGATGTTGAAGAAGGCAAAAGAGTTAGTTATACAGCTATGGATATTGAATAAGCAGTTCAAAGTACCTGAATTTGGAATATTTGCTTGAGAAACAAGGATAATAGTAGTATCAGTAACACAAAGGAACTAATTATATCAATAACTTTTAACCATCAGGGTAAATTTGGAATTAGCACAGTGGCACAAATGGCTAAAATTTCAAGTCCAATATAATGGTATAAATGTTAAAATAGTCACTTAAAAGCACCAAAAATGTATGTCAAATCTTAAAGTATGTGCTGTTCTTAAATATTTAATAGTTAGAATTTAATATGGTATAGTTTTGAAAATCAAAGTTGAGTTTGAAAACGAATCATTCACAATATGATATGTCTATTTTTAAAAGAACATAATTGGCAAAAAGAGACCCGAATGTCAAAGGATACCCTAACTGGGATCAACAACTCTTCAGATTATCCAATATATATATGTGTTCATAAATTGAAATAACATCTCTGAATGTGATTTGATCTATAGTAAACATCCAAAATGTTTCTTGGTTTTCAATTGATTTTGAAGGTGATGAGTATAATTTAAACAGTTAAAAAATTTAGCACAGTCATTGTTATTTGAAGAAATGTATTGTCAGGACTATGATAGCACTGTATCATGTGTGAAAGATTTAATGGAATGACATGAATATTTAATGAGTCAGTGACAAGAACTTTATACATATATTTAAAAGAATATCTTTGGCTTTACAGGAGATGATAAGTGAAAAAATGAAATGATTTTCAGACACTTTTGATTCTGCCAGTATTTGTAAGATGCTACTCATACATATGCAACAACAGCAATAGATTGACAAATTTTCAGAAGTTCTTAATAGGAAAAAATAGTTTAACAAGCTAGAATTTATGTAGTTGTCAAAAGACATTGGACAGTATTAGCCAGAACTGAAGAACTTCAAGAGAAAAGCAAAATATTTGAAGTTGTATTGAATAAGTTTCAGGCACTTATGTCCATGGTTAGCTGATATCTCTTTTGAATCTTGAAATGATATTTTGAGTTATTTTACTTGAATAAATTATATCTAAATGTATTGAATTAGTTATTTTTATTCATATTCAAAAGTGTAAGAGAATCTTAATACCTAAAACATGCAATATTTAAATAAAAATGTGGTTATATCTATGAATAATGATAAATGAAAAATGAAAAATCTATGCTGAAAAATCAACATCAATTATGACACCAACAAAGCTCTTTGAAATTTTTCCCTATTTTCCCTAACATGTTCTTCCCAATATTGTTCCTTGTACCCCAGAGGTTCTAAATGTAGTTTTACATTGACCTTAGACCAACAGTGGTACAAGATCATTTTCTATTTTGGGTCCCTTACAATGACTTCACAGCACTATGTGGCCAGGGAGTCAATCTTTGGCCTGGCACTGGAGGCTGTGCAATTGTTAGTGCTTGTATGGATACACTTAATGCATTTGAAAATAAAAATCAGACATTGTTGAAATATAAAAATGTTTTATTAATTACATCTATACTGTAGCACTTTATCCTCTGGCTAGTAAGGGACTACAGTTTATATTTTAAAACATATTGCTCTGACCACCCATATATGGTCTATTGATTCTGTTACTGTAATGGTTTAACTAAAACAGGCTTGCTGATTTTGCAAATATCTCTGCCTTTTATAAATAATCCATTTGAATCTATTAAATTGGGAAAATTAAAAAAGTCTTGGATTATACATAGTGCTTATGAATGTATCAAAAAAAATTACATTTGGTGAACATTCTCATAAAGTGTAATCAGAGATAGCTAATGGTTTGAAACAGGAAAAGGACCAATTTTTATCACAAAATTTTTTTTAAGAAGCAAAGCCATTAAGTTTATATTCTCCTTTACTCATTAACATTTTGTTTGTTTATGGAAAACAATAATTGATTTCAGCAGAATTGTAAGACTAAGATAAATAGGCAATTCTTCATTTATTTATTCATTCAATAACTATTTTTAGATAAACCATGGCATTCAAAAACATTCACTCCAAAAGGATTAGAATGAAAAGATAAGTTGCTCAGATTATTGAATGTCTAGAGTAAATCACAACTCATTGTGACTTGCCTGCAATTTGACTTAAAAATCTATATTTGTATTGTTTTTGTAGTCTTGTGAAAAGACTCCATGTTGGCTCTGATAATATCTCATCATAGTGTTCAGGATGCCATGCAATTCTCTCCCCTTGAGTGTGGACAGGACCTGTAACTTGCTTCTAACTAATAAAATAAGATAAAAGTGTTACCATATCAGATCTGTAATCATGTTACATTAGATAAAACTATCTGTGCCTTGCTGTAAGACTTTCACTAGAGATTCTCCCTGCTGGTTCAAAAAAGTCAAAAGTCATGATGGGAAGTCCACGTGGCAAGGAACTGCAGACATTCTATAGGAATTGCAGGTAAACTCTAGGAATGGAAGGCAGCATGTAAGAGTTGAGAATAGTCTCTAGGCAACAGCAACAAAGAAGCCAGGGTTACCTCAATCCTACGGTAGCAAGAAAACAAATTTTGCCAGTACCCTGAGTGAGAAGGAAGCAGAATCTTCTCCATTCAAATCTTCAGATGAGAGCCCTGCCCTGGCCATTGCCTCGATCAGAACTTTGCTAAGCCATGCCCAAACTCTTGGACCACAGAGACTGTGAAATAATAACTACTATAGTTATAAGCCACTAAGTGTGATTTGTTACACAGTACTTCATAACTAATACACATAGTTTCTTAGATTTTTTCTATGCATGCATTATTTGAACTAACTGATTTTAACAGACTTTTTAAAAAGGTCTGTAAAACACTTTATCATAAAATTTCGAGGTCAGAACTATCTCTCCTTTATAGACTATTATACTTAGGCGTTCTTTCTGATACATTTTTAGAGCCATTTTTTGACTTTACAAAGAATATTAAAAATATTAATAGTAAATATATTTTCTTGAATCCTAAGACAGCTGGCTGCATTAACAATTGCCATGAAGTTGATTTAAGTTAGATTTGAGAGATTCTTAAATTCTCAAAAGCCTCTAAAATTATATTGATTAATAATTAATAATTTCTTCAGTTTTATAATTAAGGTTGACATTTAGTAAGATTTTTCAGAAGTGGTACCTTTGAGTATATATGAATTTAAATATAAGTTACCATTTAATTACATTATGTATTTTCCAGCAATATTTGCCTGTTTTTTACTTCAGTAATTTCCAAAATAAGAAATATAAATTCCTAAATTAAAACAAATGTCTTATATTTATTTAATAATGCTTCATATCTCATTTGCATCAGATAATTTTTAAAGCCAAAATATGTTTTAAGAGTCTGTTTTGCTATTTTCCTTAATATAATCTTCAAGTTAGGAATATTTTATGGTAGGTACTAGTATTTATCTAATATTCACAGCCAAATTTCTGAATTAATCAATTTCCATTAAACTTTAAAAAATTATTAGATACATGGATATTTGATAATTATATAAATGAACATATAAATATATAATAATAAGTAATATTTCTATAACAGTTTAGAATTTATAAAACAATTTAAAGTCACAAGGCCTCTGTGAGATAAATATATTTATTGCAATCTTCACTCCATCCATGTGGGGATGGCAGTGTAGAAGAGGGAAGGGAAAAGTATAATAAGCATACATTAGGGATTAAGCATGTTGCTGTACAGTATACAAACTGAAAAAATAGAAAAGTTGAAAGTTATCCTAGTCACATGTATAATGAATAGTTGATTATTTCTATGCCTTTGAATTCTATGTTTTCCCTATCCCTTTTTGCATAGTACTAACTGACAGCCTTACTTCAGGTTATTTCCCCCTCTATGATTTACTTGTCATCATTAAAATTAGCTAAAACGTATAAACTACTATAGTTGATTCTTGAACAATGCAGAGGTTAGGGGCGCCAATCCCCCACACAGTCAAAAATCTCTGAATAATTTTTGACTCCCTTAAAACTTAACTACCAATAGCCTACTGTTGATCATAAGTCTTTTCTAATAACATAAACAGCTGATTAATACTTATTTTGTATGTTCTATGTATTATATACTATATTCTTATAATAAAGTAAGCTAAAAAATGTTATTAAGAAAATCATAAGGAAGAGAAAATATATTTGCTATATATTAATATTAAGTGGAAGTGGATCATCATAAAGGTTTTGCTCTTCCTTAACCTTCTTCCTCCTCAGAGGACAAGGAGTTGGTCTTGCTGTCTCAGGGATGACAGAGGCACAAGAGGTGGAGGAGGTGGAAGTGGAGGCAGGAGAGTCAGGCACACTCAATGTAATTTTATTGAAAAAAAATCTGAGTACAAGTGGACTCATACAGTTCAACCCGTGTTTTTCAAGGGACAATTGTATATATGTATTAGAGATGCTGAAAATGCAAATAGCCAGAAGGCATACTCATGTTTTTCTAGAAATATATGAATTAGTCTGAAGGGACAGAATTACATGTAAATGTATTAGCGAGCTAATCAGTCTTTCTCCAAGTATAGGTGACCTGTAGATTTCTGCCATGCCATCGTACACAATGTTTCTTTCACACTGTACACAATGTTTTCCACTTTTATGAACAGCTTTCGATAGAACTGTCATTATGAAATAAACCTTTAAAACATTATTCCACACTATCATTTTCACAAGAAAAGCAAACAGAATGGCATTCAATGTTGAGGGCTTGCCATATAATTGTGCAGCTTAAGAATTGATCTTAGGAGAAGGAGTACGTGCTCAGCCCAGAGCGGCGTGAGAGTCATATGTTCCAGCTTAGGTTCACCTAACAAACAGGGTTGCTGCTTGAAGGCATAACAAAGAGTTTGAGCTTCTGCACGTAAGCAAATGTTGCCCAGCCCCACAGCCCTGGGAATCTGGAGGCCACTTGATAAACATCTTGCCCTTAAGGGTACTGCCTGAGCTCATGGAATGGCTGGTTAGTCAATGATGGGTAAGATTACTCTAGGAGGAACAACCTAAGACAGGCACAGCCCCAGAGGGCCAGGCCGAAAGGGATGGGAACGGAAAGTTTCCCTTTGGCTGCATTGCTTATCTGTGCTTATCTAAAACTCTGGCTTATGGCTGTTGCCTTAAGCAACCGCATTAAGACCCTGAGTCATGGGACATCTGTGTCCTTAGGCTACAGGTTCCAGAATTTATGGCCATTGATGCAATGCCTGGGTGGTCACCTATGAGGAAGTAACTTTGATTTTTAGGGTATAAAAATAAAACAACTGGTGTGTTTGGCGCTGCAGTCTTGTACTGTCTTTATGTGTGTCCATGTCCTTCTTTGTGTTTTGTGTTCATCCCCTGTCCTGCAAATGGGCCACGACAATTCAGAAAGCATACAGAAACTTTATTTTAATAAATAAACATTATTTTACTGATAAATAAAATTAAAGTTATTTAGTTTGATACTAATAGATGTGAATCATAGGAGTGAGGATGAGGAAAGGAGTGAATTCAAGGATGTATAATTAAAAGGCTAATAGCATGATTTGGAATAAATAATATAAAACATAAATATCAGAGAAAAAAAGAAAAATCTGAGTTTATTTGGGAACTAGAAATGCAAAATTAAATTCAGTTGAAAAAAGTACTGAATGCATATCATATGCCAACTTCACACCTTGTGTTAGTAATTATAAAGGTAAGTCAGGGCCTCTGGTCTTGAAGTGTTGACAGCAAAGAGAGGAACAATCACAAATATGAATAATTTAAATGTAATTAGATTGTTATTTGGATAATATAATATAAAGGATATCATGGAAAACGCTAAAAGGCCATCCTAGAAGTCTGGGAAATGTTTTAAGAAGTACGTATCCACACAGACTTGAAAGATGCATACGATTTATTCAGGTAAAGAAGGTAAGAAGCAGGTATTTGATAAGAGTGTCAAGAAAAAGGCACAGAAAAGGGAAAGCACTTGCATTTAGGGAACTCTGAGGAGTTCCATGTTATCAGAGGGAAGAAAACAATATGACATTCAAGCAATAAAGGGCTTTACCATGGAAAGCATATATTGGATTGGTGTAATTCTGTAAAAATATAGAGAAGCTCTGGTAATATTTAAATAAAGGATTGACTTAGTCAAATTTTTCTTTCATAATATTCATTCAAATTATGAATGAGAAGCATTTTTAACAAAGGCAAAATAGATAATAAGAATATTAGCTACTATTTACAAATATTATTTTACTTAAAGTTCCTCCCTTTTCTGTTATTATTAACTCCATTTTCCAAATATATGAATGTATATAATTAACTTGCCCAAGCTCATTAGCACAAATAGGATTCATATTCAGGTTTCTTCTACCTTCATCCATAGCTTTTGCTCTAAACTCTCTACCAGACTTTCCCTATAAAGCCAGAAATTAAGTGGGAAATTATGGTTGTATTTGAGAGAAATGATAACAACCTTAATATGAGCATAGGTACTATGCATGGAAACAGAGTGACAAAACTCAGAAATCTTGAGGAGTTAAAATCCTAATGGGAAAGAGGAGATTCTGGAATGATTCTGGTTAGTCTCCCTAAATAAACTGGGAGATGCTAAGTAACGGCACTAATGGAAGTAAGGAACACAAGGTGAGGAAGTGCTGAGTCACACTTCAGTCATCTTGAAGCCTACCAGACACCTAAGGAGAAGTGTTCAGTGGACTGTAGATCATAACAGGCATGCTCCTTTACAAACAACAACAACAGAAACCTTTCAGTGTCTTTATCTTGTAATTGAACATTTTCTGAACTCCCTGGCCTTTATTAAAACCCGGCTCTTGCTGCTTCTAGAAGGGATGTGATTATCTCTACTCCTTGCTATCACTTCAAGAACACTTTTCTACTGTTTTCTTCACAGACCTGTAGTTGTGTTATCCCACCACTATCCATTTGCAGAAGACTTTGATATGTGGCTCACAGCCTTTCCCCCTACCTGACCTTCCCAGGCCCCCATCATTCTAAGTAATTTCAACTTTTATTCAAAATGTAATTATTTTTAAATTGAATAAACTTGAAATTTATTTAAAAGTTAATTTCTGAGAATCTAACATAGATGAAGAATTGTTCTTTTGAAGCTTGGAATATAGCAGTTACAAGGATAAAAAGCTAGACTTGATCTCAAGGGTAATTGAAAGCAATGAAAGGCCTTTTAAGAGAAGTTACTTGTACACTTTATCCACCATGTATTTAGGAAAAATTACTCTTCCTGCAGTATAGAGTGGATCAAAGTAAGCTGTATTATGGAAAAAAGACAGTTGTCAGGAAGTCTGGATGGGCTCATCTCTGAATGTAGAGAAATCACACTGTTGGGTGAAATCATTATTGAATAAGGGCCTAAGGACTATTGTCTTTTTTGTTGTTGTATTAATTATAGACAAAAAGTCAACTCATTTTCCTTACTTGGAAAATTCTCTACTTCTTACCACACTAACAATAGATGGTTTCATCTTCTAGTTAACAGAAATAAATTGAAACATAATATTAAATATGATGTAACTTATGTTGGTTTGTAACATAAAGAAACATTGCTAGTAATTGTCTATGTAGTCAAGTAAAGTACGTTGTTTGACAACCGGCACCACCAAAATTCATGCCCTAAGAAGATTAACTCCCAATGAACTAAATAGAACAACATGGTGTCATGGAGGATTTTCAAAGGCAGAGAGAGGATAATGGATAAGGATTCTCGGCATGCAATGTTCAAGAATCCAGACACTTTTCTTTTTCTTTTTCCAAACCCAACTAAGTCTAGAAGAATAAGAAAAAGTGTCAAATAGCAGTTTGACTTTGCAAATGAAAGAGCAGCTTTTAAAATATGTGTGCACTTTCCAAAGGCCTACTGGATATTAATCAATCTCTTTTGAAACATCCACACACATGGTAAGTGATCACAGAAGAATGTTGGTGTACATGTGCTTATTTATCATCACATACATACTACACAGAGAATATTCTATTAATATGTGGTGTGGAGGAATTGGAATTTTAAACCTTATGATTTGGATTTAAGAATTCTTTTTCCATTTACCAAGTTGGAGAATCTAGACAATTTACTTAACTAAGTTAGGAAGGGCTAATTTCAATAACGAATTGAAACAAAAAGTATATAATGACTCAAGCACAGAACTTTCCCTATCGCTGTGACACTGTAACAAGTGAGTGAACATGAAGGGGGTTAGCCTTCCCTCATGCAGTCATTCAGGTAGCAAGACAGACGAAAGCTCTGTCAGTTTCAAACTATGGCTTCCATTGTTTCCTTGGAAGTTATCTGTTTTAGCTGAAAGGGAAAAATGTTATAGCAAAAGGCTTGTGGAATACTTAATTTAAACCAGAACTGGAAATGGCACATATAAGTTCTACACATATGCTCTTATTCTATCAATTCAATTTGATCATGTGTGCACAACTAACTGTATAGGCAGCTGAGAAAAGTACTCAGAAAACCAAACAAAATACAGCAGATAAAGAAACAAACAAAATGAGCATTCGAGTGAGCTGTTGTTAGTCTCTGCCTCACAACCCAGTCTCCTTTTACCCATGTGTAAATATGTGATATTAATTCCTCATGGGAATAGTATGAGTATCAAACTCAGCTAGTATATCTAAGAGTTTGGTACATTATAGTTGCCAAATTGTAGTCGTTTTTACTTTTGCATGTCCTCAAATACACAAATAAAGAAGCCCTTCTTTTAATGGCTGTCACCAATATACTCTCCACTACTAGATCACAGAAATTGAAAAATCATGTTTATAATCACTACATACATTTCCTCTAAGAAAAAATGACATAAATGCTGAAATATGTTGATTCTAATTATGCACAATTCTCCAATTATTTTCTGAGGATATTTCTAATTCTCTTACAATGAAATGCCTTTGGAAAATGTGTATGATTTGGGGGTCTATTTAATTCACTTCTATGCTAGAACATCTTCCTTAGGATAACATGGGAAGTGGAGTTGGTGGGCAGAATGAATCTGCTCTTCCAAACTTCAGGAGACGTAGGGGCTGTGTCATATTGAGTTGATCTTTATGAGGACCTTAAATGTTCAGACTCATTGCCTTTAATCCAGGAAAATGACATCATCTTGTTGGCTATTTGGCTATATTATATTTATAAAGCTTCTCCAGATGGATAACTGAAAACTAGCCATATCTGATATAATCCAAGCCAATAAAATTTTGGCTTCCTACCTCATAGGTTTGATAAATTTGCTGAAACTCTATCCTCCACATCACAACAGCTAAGGTCATTGGCTAAGTTATCCTAAACATGATGTTACTCAATACAATCATTTAAAAGCACTTAACCATGAAAATGGACCGTTAATAAAGATTTATAACAAAATATTGAAAAAAATTATTTCTGAAGTTTAATAAATTAAGAGCAAAATCAAATTTCTCTACAAAATTCACAGAACCTCTAAAAATATAAACATTCATTTATGAACACAAAGAAGTTCTGCAATCATTAGGTAATATATTTTAGGAAGGAAAACACTAGGGTTATTTTGCTATATATTATCATCAAATTTATGTTTTCTGAGAGAGTAGTATTAAAGTTTGAAGAGGACATTAAATTTGGTAGGCCTATTTTGACAGGATAATCCAAGTTTTTATGTAGTGAGATATACCCAGTGCACATTTGAGAAATAGCTTTTGCTCATAATTTGTTCAGATACTCATACAATAGAACACTTTCAGGTATCTAGTATCCAAAATCAAATTAGAGACCATTGAGCAAATAGACTGATGCCAGAAATTGATGAAAATAGAGTGAATACATCATGTTTCATAATAATCATTTAGGTCTTAAGTTGAACAAAAATATATTCTTACGATTTCCTTGGAAATGACACTTCATTTCAAACTGTTGAATGTACTCCCCTACCTCAATTTCATCCTAGTATACAAATGATAATCATTGTATAAGTCACTTTCAGTCATGAAAATAGAAACCAATATGGATATACTAAGAGAAAAAGTTTAAATACAAAGATGCATATAAAGCTGTTGACAGGGCTGAACAGATAAAGACAATGAAAGCCTTCTGCTAGCACCAGGGATAGCATAAAAACCCCAAGACACTGCAAATAGTGATCACAGTTCCCTCTGTATTGTGGGAGATTTTCAGGGCAATTTGCTAGGATTGTAATGTACTATACAATTACTTTATTCACTTTACATATTTCAATTAAGTGTTATCTTTCCTATCATCAACATATCCTTGTATTTTAAGTTAGGCATATTGAGATATTATGTACATATAATAAAATTCATCATTTTTAATGTATGGATTAGTGAGTTTTGGCAGCTGTACACATCATGTAACACCACCGAAATCAAGACACAAAACTGTTCCATCACTACCAAGAAATTTCCTAGTACTACCCCTTTAAAGTTGTGCCTACCCACACCACCATCTAAACTCCTGAAAATCTTTAATCTTTTCTTCATCTCTATAGTTTTGTCATTTTGAGAATGTTATATAAATCGAATGTAAACTTTTAGGAATTTTGTTTTTTTCTAATTCAGTCTAATACCCTGGGATTCATCCAACCAAGTTTTTGAGTATAGTAATAGTTTGTTATTTCTATGGGTGACCTTAGATTTTAATCAGAAAAGAAGCTTGAACCATGATGTAATTCAAGTCCTAGGTAGCACCTGAATGGAATGCTATCTTATAAATTATGAAGTATACACCTTATATTTAAAATATACCATACAAATATTCAGTGTTTTAGTAACCAAAAGATTTAGTTCATATCCAGACCTGTACACGTCCCATAATTTATGACAATTTTCTTTTAGAGTGCCTAGTTGGTTGGAAAACCAAATCAGTTTTTATAAAAACAGCAGTTGCTTTTTAAAAGCCATGCTCCATGAGGTCTAAAGCAATCCCCCTGGGACCATGAAAATGCATATGGCCAGGAGGAAGATAGGCCTGTATTTAATATTTATATTGGATGCCAGTTCACATTATCATTGATTCTTGTGAAAACTGACACAAAAAGTCTAATTCTAAAAATTCTTGGTTTTTTTTTTGATAGCTGCCATGAATTTTATTCTTAAAAATAACAATGTTCTGAAAATAAGCTATCATTAATTAAAAAGAAAATCTATACATAAACTCAAAGACTCCTAAGATAAGTCATTGCAGTTCATTGGATGTCTTCAGGGCCAGATATTTCTGCCACAAGAACAATTTGAGTAAGTGTTGGAAGCCTTCCTGCTTTGAAGCAGTGACCTGCTCACCAAGAAAACCTATGGGTTTGCTGCTCAAAATATGAGAGGAGCCCAGTTTTACTCAGTGTGGTAAACAGCATAGAAGATGGCCCCAAATAATCCCCTAATCATTGTACCAAGGATGTTGGGCCTTGCTATGATTTGAATGTTCCCTCCAAAATTCATGTTATAATTTAACTGTCATTATAACAGTGTAAAGAGGTGGGACCTCTAAGGAGTAATCAGGCCATGGGAGCTCTGCCCTTCTTAATGAATTAATTCTGTTCTTTTAGGAGTGAGTTTGCTGCAAAAGGGCAAGTTAGATTCCTCTCTCTCTCTCCCCCACCCTCTCTCCCTCAGCCTCCTCCTGCCATGTTATGAGGCCCCCACAAGATACTGGCTCCTTGATCTTGAATTTCTCATCCTCTAGAACTGTGGGAAAATAAATTTCTGTTCACTAAAATTTACCCAATCTGTAGTATTTTTTTATAACAACACAAAAAGGATTTAGGCCATATGACTAACAGCATAAGGCATAAGGTAGAATTTATGGCATGTCATTTCAGAGAGTAGGCCAAAAAAGACTGAAGCTTCTTACTGGGGACTCTCTTATTCCTTCTCCCTCTCTTTCTTTTTCTCTGTCTCTCTGTCATCAGTCACCCTGTTGGAAGTTAGTGCACATATCATGAGTACATTCAGAGAGCCTACACAGAGGCCTATGTGGCAAGAAACTGAGGTCTCTAGCCAAAAGCCAGTGAAAAACTGAAGCCTGCCCATAGCCATGTGAGTGAATTTGGAGTAAGCCCTTAAGACCTTAATGACCGCTTGAGTACTACTTCATGACAGACCCTGAGCCAGTATCATCAGGCTAGCTGTTCCAGATTCTTGACCCACAGGAACTATGATGTCATAAATGTAGTTTTAAGCTTCTAAATTCAGGAGTAATTAATTATGTAGCAATAGATAACTGGTACATAATTAATATGTAGTTCATGTAGATTTTTATGCAATTGGAATACCCCCATAACACCACCATAAGATGCGGGCGTGACTTTGGAAATGTCAGTGGGCAGAAGCTGAAAAAACTATAAGGATTCTGAGGAAAGATATGATGAAAGTTTTAGCTTGAAGAGGTACAAGTGAGAGCTTAACAGAAAGTGAGAAAATTATTATCAGAAACTACAAAAAAGGAGACTCATGTTAACGAGAGGTAGAATATTCAGCCATGGCTGTTAAACATAGCTGAGACTTACTCAGTATTGAAGATTTATATTCTCTTTAAATGGCTAACAATGCTAAATTAAAAAATTGCTTTCAGTCAAAGATCATTTCCAGAGTTCTCACAGGAAAGCATGATCTGAAAATGAAGGTAAAGGTACAACTGTAAAATTCTTTAAAACCTCAGAAATATCAAAGATATTACCTGTAAGCACTGTTCAGTCAAATAAATGGCTAATGAGTTAAGAATGTGGCTAAAATATTTTATCAGCAACAGAAATTGAAATTGGTGTAATATTGTTAACAGTTTATATGAAAGCCCAGGAAAACCTTTTGACTGGTATTAATATGTCTTTATCCTATAAAATATTCATCTTATGCTTAATTTTAGTAAATAACATAATCTACCTCTGCACATATAGCTGTGAACACAAAATCTAGACTCCAACCAATTCTTACTGCATTTTCAACTAACACATTGGACTCTTACTGGGTTTTGTTTTAAAAACCAGTAACTTGTCTCTTTTCATCTTTTCTCTTTTATCTCTCTTACTTTAAACCTATTCACAGTAATTTTGCCATTTTGTTCTCAAAAAAATTGTCTAAATAATATCACTTCTCCACTCAAAATCCTGTAATTATCCCCATTGCACTCAGAGTAAAATCCAAATTAGGAAAAATGACCTAAAGTCTCTACATTATATGGTCCTGCTACTTCCTGATTTCATACCTATTGCTATTTTACACCCAAAGGAGCATATGTTCAATGGGAAATTTCACAGGGACATTGAAGAGAAATAAGAAAGTAACCAGAATAATAAAATGAAATAATAAGAGACTTAAAATGATCAGGGAGAATATGTTGAAAGAGAAGGTAGACAAAGGAGATTCCAAAATATCTAGTTTATATCCCTCCTATTGAGTAGTCCCATCTCTCAACCTGAAACCTATTAATAAACATATTTATTAAACTTTATATTTGGTGTTTAGTGTCTAATTCTAAAACATAAATGGACAACCAAGGATAGCCAAACACTTGAGAAAAGTCTCCATCAGTAAAGGCAGACACCAAAATAATAATAATAAAATATGAGACAAACAAAAACAGAAGAAAACCTTAAGAAAAAAAATGTATTTTAAGAGCATTAGGAGATGCTACATTTAAATATTGAATAAAGGATTATATGCAAAATGAAAAATAAATGAGTAAGAAAATGTTCTTAGATATTCAAATATGCTGGTTTAGGTTAAAAGAAAATTAATAGAAGAATTAGATGATTTTTAAAAATTCCCTCAAATGATAAACAGATGAAAAAGAGAGAAAAGATTAAAAATATTAGACTATCTGGCCAGAAGATGCATATATGAGAAGGAATCCGAGAAAGAAAAATTAATAAAAGTAAAAATAGAAGAGGAGAAATTACAAAATAAGTCCTGGAGAAAATTTTTCCAATAATATACAATCTCAATTCAAAGGGTCAATCTAGTACTCTGCACCAGTTTAAAAAATGACCTCCCTCAAATATCCTCATGAAATAGCAGAAAGTAAGAAATAAGATTAAAAACAAAACCTTTCAGTTGTAAGAGAATACAAATGATAGAAATCTGGATAGTATAAAATCACTCAATAGGAGCTCTGAGGATGATTACGGAGAGTGAAGCAGGCCTTTGGAATTCTGAAGGAAAAAGTACAACATGTTAATTTCTTGAGCCAGTGTTAGGAACCTATTGGAGAATTAGCTTAAATGTCATATGTAAAACAAAATAATCTGAGAAACCAAAAGACATGGGATTCAGGAATTTAGAAATCTGAACTCAGAGAGGAGGGAAAATCCTAGGACAATAGCTATGGAGTGGGATCATGAGATTGGATGAGAAAGAGGCTAGAGAGAGGGGGGAGAAATGTTTCTTAGAAAAATTAGAATCTGGTAATTGATTTCATTTGTTTTGAATGTCAAAAAAATGTATTGATAAGTATTTGAAATGTGGGTAAACAACCATATTTTCTTTTGCTAACAAAAGAAATGACAAATGAAATGACTTTTAACTATGGGCAAATTTGATGAAAGTTTATAAGGAAGGAAACACTACTTGACTCAGAAGTGATAAAAGAAAAACTTCAGCACATTTGAATTATAATGAGTTTAAAATTTAAAACTCTTTAACAAAGCTTGAGCCTTCAGCTATGATTCCTGGATGGGGCGTCACAAGACCCAAGAGGCTAGCTTTCAACTGGAAGGGGCAAGAGGGGAAACTTTTAAAAAGTAATTGCAGAACCAAGACAAAGAAAACAATTTTGTTTGGTTAGAGTGGAAAATCCCTAGAGTTGGTGGTTTCTGATTGGTACAGTTTCTAGTTTTAATTTACTATTTACATTGGGCTTTGGTTTGTTCACATAGCATTTTAAAATGCCAGAGTGGCTCTACGTGTAATGACCTTCCAATTAGAATTTATTTTTTAATAGAAGTTAAAAATAGTGACATAGTTAAAATAACATAAATATTGATAACGATTTAACATGAAATGATATGAAATGAAATGGCGGGATAGCAGGGAAAGTTGGGAAAGTGTTGTGGTTTGAGAGCAAAATTTTTAGTTACCATAAAAGAAGTCAAAAGTTGATGACTTAAATTAAAACACTAAGTACAGTAGGCATGAATAAATATCTGTGACTATATGGATAAATACCAGACTGCAACTAAAAACACTGAAGATATTTTCCTTTAGGAAGAAGTAAAAAATTGAAGTTGGTGGGATAAAAGAGAATTTTCAATTTATTGGCTTTTTAGTATTCTTTGACAGTTTAGCTACTCACATTTTTTAATCTGGTAAAAAACATGAAATTCATTTTAAAAAATCTTTTGAAGATTAAACGAAAAGAATTCTAATGTACTGAATAGTATATCTTTGTATACAAAAAAAAATTTGTTACTATGTTAAAACAATTACAAAAAGAAGTTTCAAAAAGTCCATTTTTATTACAGTATCTATTAGATAAAGTATATACTGATTTTTTCTGCTATTTTATTGAATGTTCAATGGATATGAATTTGTATACTTTCTTGTGAATAATTTAGGAGTTAAGTTGACTTTAGTATCTCTTAATGATGAAATAAATAAAAATTTTAAGCTACTATAATTACATTATCAAACGGTGATAATATAACTACAGTAGCTCATCTAATTTAGAAACACCCTTTTAACATTAAGATTAAATATAAATGACTCAGTGAGTGAATAAGACTAATAAAAACACAGGAAGAAAATTGGCTCAGTGTTATACATCCCAGTTTGTGTTTCTTAAAAATAATTAATACTTTAAGATATTTTATGTGAAACTGGTGACTAATTGTGCATTTGTATTAGTATTTTAATAAGACTTTCAAGGAAAGGAAAATAGAAACAGTTCCCAAACCATCTATAGTTTTGTTTTGGATTTTTTTGTTTGTTTGTTTTAAGAGTTTTGAGTAGAATAAAAGTGAACATTAAAATCTATTTTACATCTCTCAGTGAATCATTAAAAAGAAATGTACTATGATTTAAAATATATAAAATACTATGAAGAGAATCAGATTAAGCCACATATATTTTGGCTTCTTCACATTTAATAATTTTTAAATGTGGGTATGTTCATGTTATTCAGTTTAAAATGAGAATATGTGTAATTTCCTAGAAGGACAAACTTTAAGCCTGATAACCACCTGAGAAAAAGAAATATTCCTGTGATATCAACCATCTCCTACTAAGTGCAAAATAATTTGCTGAGATTGTTACCAGTTACTTTTGCCTCCTGGGCAGATAGACACATATCTAGAGTTTTTAAAAGTACTAGAAGAGTCCAAAAGATGCATAAAAACTTTATGAGAAAAGCTAAGCCACTTTATCAAAGTGCCTGATGAAAGTACCACTCTAGGCAGATGGCACTGTTGGAAGCTTGCTCACTCTTGGGGACAAAATTGAAGGCCTGGATGTTTGATATGGCATGCTCTAATTGGGAGAACTCTGTTGCATTTCTTGCTTTGTATATTCCTCTGTGTGTTGAGTTATATTCTTTGTCTCCTTTGCTGTTGTCTTTATGTAAATCACAATCGTACTCTTTATACCATATAGGTTGGTGACTGATAAAAGTAGAATTAATGCAGTGTTCTCAGGACCTATGGGTCAAAGTGAGTGGGCATAGATGCTAGGAGCAGATGCTTGCCAGGATGGCAGACATATCACACTGGTTCCAGGATACAAGGTGTCTTAATCTGCTAAAGCTGCAACAATAAATTTCATAGACTAGGTGCCATAAACAATAAAAATGTATTTCCCAAATTCTGGAGACTGGGAAATCTAAGATAAAGATGCTGGCCAATTCAGTTCCTGGTGAGGGGCTCTATTCCTGGCTTGCAGACAGACTTCTCACTGTCCTCACACTGCCTTTCCTTAGTGTTTGTGCTCAGAAAAAGAGAGGAATCACTCTCTTGTTCTTATATGACCACCAATTCTATCAGATTAGAGCCCTCACCTCACGCTTATGCACTCATTTAACCTTAGTTACCTATTAAAAGTCCTATTTCTAAATAAGTCACATTGGAAGTTAAAGCTTCAGTGTAAGAATTTTGGGCAACACAAGGGTCCATACCATAATCCTTTGAGTTCATTACTGAAAAAAAAGGGCACAATCTCAAGTGGCAGCCATACACTCCCATAGATAGAATGAAGTAGATTGCCAACCAAAGAAGAACTAAGACATTAGAACTGTGGACCAAACTCTTTGAGGAAGATACACATGGGGTGGTAATATTGACAGTGGTGGATGCTCCATGACCACTTAGAGTTCCCAACAGTTTGGTAATTGGCAGTCAGCAATTTTCCAGGAAGAAGCAGAGATGTCCACGTTTTAAATGTGGGATGGATTAGAAGTATAGCAGGAATTTGTTACAATGTGACTATATCAACTCCTCCTACAGGAGTGTTCAGTAATACAGGAACTATAAAAGATGGAAAACGTTAGATGTGAGAGGGAGTTATAATGATAATAAAGTTAAGAAAAAAACACCATGTCCTTTTTTTCTTTCCTTAAAACAATGTAGTAGAGAAGAAATCTGCTTACAAAATAATGTTTGAAAATTTGCGTTCTTAATAACCGCCCCCTTCTTTGGGCATTATTGATTCTATACTTTGTGATTTGTGCAATATAATAATATTTTAGTGATGTATATAGCAAAAAGTTCAGATGTACAAGAAATTCCTGAACAAAACAATAAAATTATTTAACTGAGAAATGAAACATCATTTGAAAAATGTATAAAAGGCTATCCATTTCTTTTTGAAAGACAAATGAGTATCATGAGGCTGAGCACATATACATATAAAGTTCTGAGTATAAATGTTTTAGTTAACTGTGCAAAATTTTTTCATTTCCAGAGTACCTAGATTTTTGAAGTTAACCTGTATGTTTTAATAATTACTTATCACAGATACAATTTCACAGGGGAAGATAAACTTCTTCTGAGATATAAGAAGGAAGGGGCTGGTGTTGTATATACATAGAGATAAAATAATTATAAAAATATATATAAGAAACGAGTTTCACAAAAGGAAACCATAGGCAATGAAAGGAGCATTAGACAGACATAAATGAATAACAATCACCAATATGCTTGTGGTAGGTTGTGTCTAAGGTGACACTCAGTAATGCCAACATCTTGGTATTCATAGCCTTATGTGATTCTCTCTCCTTGAATAACTTTCTTATAACTAGCAGAATACCTCGATGTTTAGAAAAAATATCACTTAGATGTAAGAGACTGACTTCTGCTTGCTGGCATACATTCTCCCTTGCTGGCTTTCACAAAAAAAAGTTGTTGTTTGGGGAACTCCAAGTGACAAGAAACTGAAGGTCGTGTAAGGCCTCCAGCCAGTTTGAAACTGATGGTCTCAGTCCAAGTATTCAAAGGGGAACCAAAACCCACCCGAAACTATGTAAATGAATTGGAAGTAACTCCTCACCCTGCTGAGTCTTCAGATTAGACCCCATCCCTTGATTGCAACCTACTGATAGACACTGAAGTGGAGGACTGGGCTCAGCTGTCACTGGGTTCCTGACTCACAGAAACTGTGAGATAATACATCTGTGTTACTCTAAGCCAGCAAGTTTGTGGTATTCTGTTACATAGCAATAGATAATTAATAAAATACCTCTCTCAACTAATGATAGATCAAGGCAAAAATTCAATAAGAATAAAGAAAGGATAATCAATACAGTATAAAAGGTATATTTCATGAATAGTATATTTTTATGTGTCAACTTGACCTGGCTACAGTTCTCAGTCATTCAATCAAACACTGGTATAGTATAAGGACTGCTGTATTTTGTTAAAGTAATTAAAGTCCATAATCGATTGATTTTAAATAAGGGAGATTATACTATATATTCTGTGTGAGCCAAATCAATCCATTGAAAAGCCTTAAGGGTAGACTTGAGGCTTTCCTGAAAAAGATATTCTGCCTATGAATAGCAGCTTTAGTTTGTGCACAAGGATTTCAGCCTGCCTTTCCAGAAAGCCTGTCCTATAGAATCAGACTTGCCTAGCCATCCCACACAATCATGTAAGTTAATTCTCTGCATTAAATCTCTTAATCTATGTCACCCACTAGCAGTGTTTCTCTGGAAGAAAGTTGACTGATTCAAATTTTGGTACTGGAAGTAGTTCTCAAAGAACAGAATCTTAAGGATCAATTTTCTAAATTAGTTCCATGTTTTCTGAAATTGGCTTTCTGAGACAGGTATATTTATAGGCATTAATGACTCTATTTCTGGTAGTAAAGGCAGCACTGGTAGGCCATGGCACGATCTAATAACAGAGATATGCAAAATGTCACCATTGCTTATTCCTAAGCAAATGTCTATAGAAGGCAAAGTTCTGGATGACTATGTACTTGATATCGTTCAACATTTTATTCTAACTAAGGGGTATAATGGAATTGGCTGGTAACTCATAACTGCTCTGGAGAAAGTGGATAAAGAAAATTATGGCCTCAGGGCCTCCAATTCCCAGCTTAAGCTCTGCATTAATGACATGAAACTTCTATATGAGCTTCTAAAGAAACTTATATTATTTCCTATAGCACAGAAACAAGATTGAAAACGAAACCCACAGATGTCCTGAAAATGGTCAATAGAGGTACTTACTAAACTTTTTTTTTATCAATAATAGAAACTTTACTTTCCTTGTAGATGAAAAAATTTACCAAATCTCTGAAAAATAATAGTAATTAAATGTTTACATATGAGTATATGTAGGACTCAATTAAACCAGCGTTCAAAGGAAACTTCATAACATCAAAGACATATATTAATAAAAAATTATACATGAAAATAAGATACAATGTAAGAAAAATAAATAAAAAATAAAAGGAATTCAGAAAGTAATATGGATATAAACAAGAATTAATAAGTTTTAACAAAATATGGTAGAACTATATAAAAGCTAGCTTTTTGAGAAAATTAAAGTGGTATAATTTAAAAGAAAGCTCACAATTACACAAATCACATAAGACACAAATGCAGAGTCACCATTAAAACAACTAAAATTTTTAAAATATATAAGCAATCGATTTGTATAATTTTACTATTACTTTGCAATAAATTTGATAAAGATAAATGCCAAGGATAGTTCTATAAAAGTACATATTTTACCTAAAATGATAGAGAAATTGATATTCTAAATAAAACTATTTCCATAGAAGATGCACAAAAGACTGTTAGTGCTTTCTTGATAAAGAAGTAACAGTTCAATATGGCCTCACATCTGCGTGAAAAATGTGCTAAATATTCAAAGATCAGATAACCAACCCTAAGGCTTCTTAACCTTTCCAGAGCACAAAAAATAAAGAAAAAAAGTTACAAATTATTTTTGTAAAATATCAATGACATTGGCATAAATCACAATAAATGTGATATAAAAAGAAAAGTATAAGACCAATTCTATTTTAGAATATTCTCTAAAAGCTTCAATAGAATATAAGCAAATAGAATAAAACAGTACCTTTAAAGAAATATTAGATGTATCACTAAGTTATGGTAGTCACATAAATCCCCTTCTCAAAACAAAACCATACTGCTCCAAAAGAAAGAAAGAAAAACTAGCTACAGTTGAAAGTTAGACTCACATACATATAGTCAACAGAATTTCATCAAAAGTATCAAAACATTTAAATGGGCAAACTGTCTCAGTAAATTGTGTTGAAATTGTGGATATTTATATTGAAAGAAAAATGAACTCTGGTACTTATCTCACAATATATACAAACAATTAAATAAAAATAAATAATGGGTGAACGTATATGAACTAAAATCATAAAAGTTTTACAAGAAACATAGAAGAAAATATTTGCAACATTGATATAGAAAAATAATTCTTAGTGGCAATGTGCAAAAAGAAGTAAATAAAAACATATAAATTAAACCTTATAAAAATTAATTTTTTCCTTCAAATACATGATTTTTGTGAGAGACTAGGAGAAAATATTTGTGATGCACCTGACTGATAAAGGGCTTATATTAAGAATATTGAAAGAATACTTACAACTCAATAACAAGAAGATAAATAACTTATTTAGATAATTAATAAAAAGCATAATAAATGTTTCCCAAAATAAGATATTCAAAGGCCAATAATCACATGGCAAAATAGGCAGCATTTTTAGTCACAAGGGAAATGCAAGTAAAAACCCAATTGAGATGCCAAATTAAAATGAGTAAAAATAAAAATGCGGGCAATAACAAGTGTTGGTGAGGATAAAGAACAACTGCAACTCTCATACATAATCTCCGTGGGAAACGTTTTGTCATTTGCTCACAAATAACGCATAAATTTATGATACACATAGTCAGTTCATCCAAAGGAAATGAAAATGTGTGTACACAAAGAATTGTACGTGAATGTTCATAGTAGATTTATTCAATATAGCCCCACACCATATATAAACCAAATGCCCATGAATATGAGAATTGATAACAAAGTATAGTTTATCTGTAATAAGTGAAATATTAATCATAAAAAGGAAATAGCTCTGGATAAATACAGCACCATCTACTAAAGCAGTATTATGCTGAATGACAGTAGAGTGTATTCTCTATTTTTCCATCACATAAAATTCTAGAAATTTCAAACTGTACTCTACTAACAGAAAGAAATCAGTGTTTTCCTCAGGCCAGGAATGAGTAGAGGCATGACTGCAAAGGCTCATAAAGAAACTTTTAGAGTTCATGGGGAATTTTCTGTCTGGATTGTCGCAGTAGATATATGGGTTTATGTATTTATTGAAAATCATCAAATAATATGGTATAAAAACAGTTTATTGCATGGAAATTATACCTCCATAAAGTGTATTAAAAATAAAATGCAAAAGGAGTCACTCTTACTTCTATTCCTTGGTTTCCAGAACTGCATATTCTGGTAATAAGGAAAAGAGCAACATCTATTTGTTATAGGCTCAAAACATATATTAGATCCTATAAGATATGATTATAGAATTTTTTTGCTTGTCTCTGTGCACCACAACTAATTTTTGGTAATGCATACCATTATGTTGTTTCATCAGGAAAGTTGAATCCATAGGCAGAAGTCCAATGCAGTCCTTGTTTTGGTATAAAATGCATTAGTTTTTAAAAAGCAATCTTGTTGTGCATAGTAAGAGAGTATGTAAGTCATCCCACGAGTCAACAGATTGTGATGTTGCCAGCAACACTTTGGACAGGAAAACCAAATCCATTCCCTGAATACTTGTCTATTTCAGTGAAAATAAATTGTTGTTTCTCTATAATGGAAGGATTCCAATGTAATCAACCTGATACCAGATGGATAGCTGCTTCTCCCAAGAGAATAATATAAGGGACTCAGCATTGGTGTATAATGTTGGAAGGGCACCATTTAGCACTGTTGATGGCCAAACCAGTCATAGGAGTAATCCATATTATTGAGTTTAAGCACAGCTTCCATCCCTACCCTATGTCTACTTTGTATATAGGTCCCTTGAGCAAATACAGGGTGGCTGGGGAAGGAGGCTTGCTAGACATCCAGGGAAAATCATATTAAGCACCTGACACTCGTCTGCAGTGCATGTCTTTGCATGAGCATTCACACAGGGAATAGATATTGTCACCATGTTTGCTCATTTTGAGAATTTCATCTACGTAACTTTTATCCAGAGATTTTTTGTCATATATATTCCAGTGTCGTTCCTTTTGTGCCCTTAGTTATCCATTAAAATTTTGGCTACTGCCTATAACTTAGAGTAGGTCCAAATCCCTGGTCATATTTTGTTGCAGGCAATGTGGACAAACAATAATACTGCTTGATGTTTTGCCCACTGGAAACATTTCCCATGGCTGATTTATTATAGAGACACTCTTGATTGGGAATGTAATAGTATCAGAGGGAGCAACTAACAAGAGAATGCAATTGGAAGTAAGAATGATTATAAAGGTAAAGATATCTCTATTTGCCATAGAGATAATAATGTTATTGTTTATCTGGAGAACTTAATAAACAGTGGAGAAAGTACTGAAAACTATAGCATGATATAATATTAGCATACTTGGCCAGGCACAGTGGCTCATGCCTGTAATCCTAGCACTCTGGGAGGCCGAAGTCGGGGGATTGCTTGAAGTCAGAAGTTCAAGACCCGTCTGACCAAAAGTGAGACCCCGTCTCTACTAAGAATAGAAAAAAATTAGCTGGGCATGGTGGCAAGCGTCTATAGTCCCAGCTACTCACTCGGGAGGCTGAGCAGGAAGATTGCTTGGGCACAAGAGTTTGAAGTTGCTGTGAGCTAGGCTGACTTCATGGCATTCTACCCAGGGCAACAATGTGAGACTCCGTCTCAAAAAAAAAAAAAAAATTGCATAGAGAACTCAACAGTATACCCAAATAAATATTGTATAACCAATTAAATGTATAATAAAATATCACATTTATAATAGCAGCTAAAAATTAAAATATGTGAGAAAAAAATTAACAAAAAAGTACAGAAATATGTAAGATGTCATTAGATACATGTAACTAACTCAGGCCAATGACTATGGACAGATGTCACAAGAGTTGCCTCCAGGACAAAGAAGAAATTCTTAATTCCTGGTGCACTTATCTTTGTAATCTCTTAATGAATTGTGATTTCTGATAGAAAAAGTGCAATTAATAGTGTGAGATTGAAAAATCATTTGAATTATAAAGTATTGCCCACCATTTTGTTATATGTTCACAGGCCATAGTGTCTGGACCCATCCTGTCCAACAGAATTTTTTGCAGTGATAGAATTGTACTATTCTGCACCATCCGGTATGGTAGCCACTCATTTGTCTGGCTATTGAGTGCTTGAAATGTGGCTAGTGTGATTGAGGAACTGAATTTCTTCCTTAATTTAATTTAACTTAATTTACAGAATTTAAAATCAAATGTAAATAGCCATATGTGACTAGTGGATACCCTATAGGATAGTGTAGAACTGGATTGATGATATAAACCAACTGGTATTGCAGTGATATTAAAAGCATAATGATTATTTTCCTATCCCTACCTCATTCTAATGCAAATGAGCCTTTGATATACTTTTTGGCGAGTCTAATTCTTTGTCTGGAAGGTGACTTTCACTCACATTTTATCAGTCAGAAACGTCACCTGGCCATTCCCAACTTCAAAGTGGTGGGAGAAGTTCACAGCATCATTCCCAAGAGCTTCCTTCTTTAAAAGATCTTTTCCTTCATGCTTCCTCTAAATTTTCCTAAATCTTCAAAGTATTTAGCAGCCACTGGCTGCAGGGAGGGGTGCCTGTGGACACAAGATAAAATAGATTCTTCCTTTCTGTTTTCCACTGCTAGCGGCACCAATCAGCTCAAGCTGGAATACTTGCTGAGACCAGCTTCCAGTGTTCAGTTCAACTGTGCTGCACCAGTATCAATATCTGGATGGTGAATAATAAGCAGTCTCCAGACTTCTGAATCTGCAACTTTGCAGATGGGAACTTTTTTGGGGTGACTAGCACAGTTTTGCCTGTACCCTAGTCAATGACCAGGGAGAAAGAACCCTAGGACTGACTCCATGAAGCCAGCCTTCATTTCACTATGGGAACTTTATAATCCTGTGATAGTGGCAAGTTGGGTGGAGATGAGGGGTCCACATGATATTTTCTCTCCGCCTACTTGCTCTGCACCCCTCTGTCATCCATCTTTTGGTGTTTCCTCTTCTATGTCCCACCAGTTCTAGGTGTGCTTTGTATTCTAGGGATCACGAAACTCCAAAAGGAAAATGTATTTTTCTCTTTGTTAGAAATGACACTACTTGAAACACTCCCTCATCACAAATAAAAAGAAAAACTGTCTCTTTTACAGAACTCCCTTTTTATTAATATTATTGTCTCCACCTCAGATGAATTCTGAGGAATTTGGTATTTTCTTTCTCGCCTTTGCTATAGCTTGCATGAATTCTTGTGCTGTTTTGTTTAGTTATCTGCTGACGCTGCTAAACCTCAAGAGACTAAGATTTCCTATCGTTGATACATGTATGAAACTCCATATATCCTTCTAAGCATAACATTAGAATAGAAATATTTTTAAAAACTGGAAATGATTTCACTAGACTGTAAATCTATTTCATCTAGGTATTTAAAATGATGATTGTGTGTCTCAGTGCATTGTCTGTTAGTGTAAGACTCAAACACATTCATTTTTAGGAAGTAGTAAAAATATACAAATTCTACTGCATATAGGATATTCTGAATTCTGCATTTTTAATGTACAATATTTATATTTTAAAATACCATTAGTGTAAGAAATCTTGAAATATATTTAATCAGTGTGTATATTCATAATTTTACTGACAATAACTTGATAAATATGTGTCTAAGATAATAGAAAAATGTGTGACAGCCTTTACTCATTTATTTATATAGGACTGGTACAATATTTTGAGGACCAAAATAGTACCATGTGAGTTAAAATATTACTTAAAAATTAGAAAGGCTAAAGGTAGAGTAGGAGGGAGAGAAGAGGAGAAAGAGAGAAGAGAAAGAAAGTGAGAGAGAGAAGAAACTAGAGACAGGAAGGAAAGGAAAAAAGTATATATTGAAAGAGAAAAAATAGCTTTATTTTATTACAGTACCCTGATCAAGGGATTGGATCCATTATCATCATTTTACCAGAGAGATTTAGGGAAGTAATTCTGTTTGCTCCACTTGGTGTTTATTAAAGAGGAAAGAAAGTGATCACACACTACTGTCAGCAAAAATTTAATTGTAGTAAAGCAGTGAAGCTTACAAGCACTCATTTTCCTTGGCTAAATTGTCTTCAGACTTGTAAGGGAAATAATCTGAGAGTTTGGTGGAAAGTCTTTGAATGCTTATAAAATAGAGGCTATTTGATTTGTCACAGAGACAGTTCTCATCTTGAATATGATTGCATTTCTTTATGTTTTGATCAGTAAATCTTGAAAGCAGCCCATGTTTCAAAGACCTGTAAAGCTGGGCTTTTGGTGACTATAAATCAGATATGTAGAGTATGGTTCTCATACCAGCATTGTCAGTTTGATTTAAAAATATCTGAAATGTGCTAGTCTACCTTTCCACGAAAATAGAAGATATAAAAAACTTTCATGACATCTCAACAGAAAAACAGAAAAGGACACATGCCTCCCCGTTTCTGATCCCTACTTCTGCTCCATTTTTTCACAGACAACCCCTACACAAACCGACAACACACATCAACTCTAACACACACATACAAAGGAATGCCTTGTTTTCTGGTTCAATCAAAACATTGACACAAATTAATGGACAACGTAAGCCTGAAAAGTGACTTCTAATTTCAGTGATTTTTTGTTGGCTAACAAACTAGGTAATCTAAGCTAATTTTCTAGGTAACTATATATGTCTTCTAAGACTACTTTTAAAATAGTACCACAAACAAGGGTCATTTAAAAAAAAACCATAAATTTATTTTTTTATAGTTTTGAATAGTAGAAGTCCAAAATCAAGGTGTCAAGAGCATCACATGCCCTCTGAGACTTTGGGTAGAATTCTTCTTGCCTCTTCCTAGTTTCTCGTGGTGGTCATCAACCCTTGGTGTTCCTTAGGTAGCTTATAGCTGCATCACTCCAAACTCAACTTCTGTCCTCACATAGCATTTTTCTCTCATGTGACTATTCCTATCATCTCCTATGCATGTTTTTCTTTTCCTTTTTCTTACTAAGGACACAAGTTATATTAGGTTTAGGGCTCACCCCACTCCAGCGTGACCTTATCTTAAGTAATTGCATCTGCAGCAACCCTATTTCCAAATAAGGTCATAGTCTGAGGTTCTGGGGGCTTGGACTTCAACATATTTTTGGGGGGGGGGCGGGGGACACAATCTATAACAGTAGCTGAAGTTATTTCTTAAAGAAAACTACTTCCATTTTAATTGTCATATTAGAAAGCCTTCTAAAATTTATTGGGAACTTTAAATCTTTTTTGGGTGTAATTGTTTTATCTACTAGGAAAAATAATACATATTTAACAAAAAATTTTTTTAAATATAAAAATGTAGTGAAGAAGGTAATCCCCCATAATTATTTATTAATTATAATAGTCATATGTTTGTATTTATACAAAAACATAAATACTTCCATTCTGCATTTCCAATAATATATTTAATAGTTGTACGACATTCAATCTGCTAGCTATACCCATAATGTGAATTCACTAGCTGAAAGGTCTTATATTTAAACATTTTTCTATAAATGGATATTTGTTGTTTCCAAATATATCCCACTTTAAACACTTTTGTGGTGTCTTTGAGCTTAAAATCTTTGTCCACCTTTTGCAGCACTTCCTTTTGTTTTCTTCTCTCATGGCTTTTCTTCTTCTCTGATATCTAAGATTATAAACTCCTTTTAGTTTCACACTGCATTTCTGTTTAGGATTTTCTACAGGCTGTTCATCCCCTCTGCCTGGAACAGAGTTGCCTGAACTTTTCATGGATTTTTTATACTCCTTTGGCCTCTTAGTCTGGAGACAGGCCTTTCCCAGCTCCTTACAATATGGTGTGCTGGGTCTTGGTACCTTGTATTATATTATAATAAAATCTATAACACAATTTTTTCTCATTTTATTTTTTGTTTTTAATAGAGTAAAGGCAGGGTCTATAACTTTCTTATGTACCCAGCATTCCCCAGCACACATAATGTATTTGCTTAATAAATGTACCTCAATAGTCTCTATTTTGAGAATTTCATTATCATCCTTTCAGTTGCCAAACCTGAATCATAGAAGTCTTCTGTGTTACCCTCCTTAACCCCTTAGGTCAAATACACATGTGCACATGTGGATGTATGTGTGTGTATATATATAAACATACCTATACATATTTCATTTTTGCCTCTTTAATATGTCTTCAATAGCTAAACTTCTTTACAGTCCTCTAACCGCCTTAAGTCACATTATCACAATCTCTCACTTGATCTACAAAAGTGTTCTCTTAAATGATATCCACTGTCCACAGCTGTCTTGTTACAGCCCATTCTCAGTTATCTCAGGAGATCTTTTAAAAGGATTATTTAAATCATGTAATTCTACTGTTAAAAAAACTTTCAATGGCTTCTACTGCTTTCAGGATAAATAGAAAATTCTTCACATTACCCATAGGTTTTGACTATAGCAACTGGCTTCCTGTCCAACAAAAGATCATTCTTTTTCTCCTTGTCCTTCTCACTTAAGGTGTATGTGCCTTCTTTGAGATCCCCCCCACATACTTAATTTTTCTCCTGAAAAGCAATCTTGATACTAGTTGTTTCTATAGCTTTTCAAACATCCAAAACTTTCATATTGTCTTTTTCCTTAAGGAATTGACCCATTGTTTCCTGTATAAGAAACAATTCTATATGCTCTAACTCCCTACCCATACATAATTTCAACTGTCCTTTAAAGTATCAATTATAAGGTAATTATTCAGGAAAATCTTCTGTGACTTTGTGGATTCTATTAGAGTTCAGTGTTTTTGATCCTAAACACATTGTACTTTTCCTTTATGGCATTTATCATATATATGTACCTATACACACATATATATGATTAATTGACTAATGTTAGATTGCCTCATAGTGTTCAGATGTAAGGAATGGAAGATTATCTTTCTAGAGCAAAAAATAAAAGCTCTTAGTTCCCAGTGATGCTTTTAGACAATACTTCAAAGAAAGTACACAGTGTGGTTGTTCCTCAGTTTCCAGGTGAGCTCAGAGATGTCACTCATTGATGTTGTTACTTCTGGCCAGAGTCTGGGACAAACATCAACACCTTTACCAGTGTGCTCAAGGACTTGGCATTCAGTCACCATCTTCCACCTGTCTCCATATTTAAGCATCATGGGAACAATGCTGGACATGGATGCATTGTTATTTGCATTTGGAAAATCTTCAAACTCATTTACCTTTTTAAAAACTTATTTCAGCATATTATGGGGGTACAAATGTTAAGGTTACATATATTGCCCATCCCCCCCAAGTCAGAGCTTCAACCATGACCATCCCCCAGACGGTGCACATCTCATTCATTATGTTTGTATATACCCGTCCCCTCCTCACCCCTGCCACCTGCCCAACACCTGATAAATGTTATTCTTATATGTCCACTTAGGTGTTGATCCGTTAATACCAATTTGCTGGTGAGTACATGTGGTGCTTGTTTATCCATTCTTGGGATACTTCGCTTAGCAGAATGGGCTCCAGCTCTATCCAGGAAAATAGAAGAGGTGCTGTATCACCATTGTTTCTTAAAGCTGAATAGTACTCCATGGTACACATACACCACATTTTATTAATCCACTCATGTATTGATGGGCACTTGGGTTGTTTCCACAACTTTGCAATTGTGAATTGTGCTGTTATAAACATTCAAGTGCAGGTGTCTTTTTTGCAGAGTGTCATTTGATCTCTTGGGTAGATGCCCAGTAGAAAGCAAATCCATTTAACTTTTCTAGTCATAGGATAGAAATTCACCATCTCCCTCCCCAGTTAAGTTTCATCCTCTCATCCCCCATAGCCAGCCTTGCTAATTTCTCTCTCATTGAGCCATTTTGGAACAGAGTTCAGCAGTGGCCTATATTTGAGGAAGGGGAAAGGGAAAGAAACATAGGTAGACTTCTGGGAATCTGAAAACTTGTGATTTCAGCCTTGCAAAATAAGATCTATTGTTACCCTTTAACAAGGAAACCAGAACAATGAAAATCAAGTTTGGGTTTACATCTTAGAAAAAAGTTTTGAGGATATTCATTATTTAAGAGAATAAAATATTTTGGGGAGGTGTCTTTTATGTCATTGATATTTGATTCATGATATATAAATACTCATGGAAACAAGGCAAAAGGCACAAAGTGTCAAACAAATAAAAAAACACCATTTCCCCCACATATTTAATTTTTCTCCCCAAAGTCAACCTTGATACTAATTGTCTGTATAGCCTATCAAAGATATAAGAATACTCAATATAGGGCAGATATTTTTAAAGTACACTGACCTTTACAGAGATTGGAATGGTTTTGCCTCTCTTGACTACAGAGAGGCATCAGAAATTAATATTATCCTTCATATTAGGATCATACATCTTCATTATCTTGTCATTTTTTCCAGCCAAGCATTATCACCATTACCATCTCCCCTAATCCCTGTTTCCGTTGCTACCATTTTCTGAGACTTTTGAGGATGCTGCAGCATAAACAATTTCTCAGTTTCTCAACTTTCTTCATTTCCTGCTTAAAATTCAGGACTCTTTGTTCTGTTAATTTCTTTACCACTTGACCATCTCTTTTCCAGTTTCCAATATTTTCTTGATGCATTACATGCGCCTCTTTCCTCCCTGTCTTTGCTTTTAATTTCTTATAGCAGGAGGATCAGTAAATTTTCCTGTAAATGGGCAGATAGTAAATAATTTAGGCTTTTCTGACCAATGAGTGTCTGTCACAACTACTTATTTCTGCCTTTGAGCTTTTAAAACAGCTATAGATACTTCACTTAGTAGAATGGGTTCCAGCTGTATCCAGGAGTATACAAGA
>VBSM01003039.1:9704031-9725796 GCA_008086735.1 Cheirogaleus medius | reverse complement strand
AATAAATAAATAAATAAATAAATAAATAAAAATTGACAAAGCCTTGCTAGACTAAGAAAAAAAGAGAAACGACTGAAATAAATAAAACTGGAAATGAAAGAAGAGATATTACAACTGATGTCACAGAAAAAAACAAAACAGCTATAGACAATACATAAATGAATGAGCACAGCTGTGTCCCAACAAAACCTTATTTATAAAAACAGGTGATAGACAAGATTTGGCTAGTGAGTCATAGATTGTTGTTACCTGTTGTATAGCTTAAAGAACTAATCACTAATTATCTCAATAGATACTCCCCCACCACCACTGCACACACACATCTTTTTTCCTTAATAGACTATTAAAACTGCATGAAAGTAGGGACTCTCATCTCTCTCTCTTCCCACCTCCCTCACACACACACACACACACACACACACACAATTTTAGTGTTTGGAACCAACAGAATTCGCACCTATGTGATCTGCATGTAATGTTATTTCTGTATCACTCTTCCTTTATGTAGAGGTTACTCTTTTTCCCATGTTGAACAGACACTTAATGTAGTAATTTGAATCTTCACTCAAGAGAGAAACTTTAGAGAGAAACAAGGAGAATAAACTTTAGAGAGAAACTTTAGAGAGAAATAAGGTGAGAAACTTTAGTCTAGGGAGGGGGTGGTGGGGATGAGCAACTTCTTTCTAAATTGAGAACCTCCTTCCCTTGCAGCAGGCTGTATATTCCTATCTCCGAGGTTGGTACATAAAGATGAACTGGGAAGAACAGGAGTGGAAATTTCTTATTTGAGTAGACACCTGTTGTAAGGTAGCATTGCACTCTCTAGGCTTGATGGGAGTTTAAAGCTGACCCGTTCCCCTGAGAGTGCTTTTATAGTGCTATTCAGAGGGTTTCTCAGTGAGCCCTTCTGACAATTTCCAGGAATAAAAGGCAATTGATCCTGGTTCCCTCTTGGCTTCTGTCATATTGTTAGTGAACACAGAGCTTCTGACTGCTGAGGATGTATGGGCAAATGGTTTTCTGAGTCATAATATATGACTTTTCAGTTTTGCTTTTGAAGGGCTCTATCTTCACCTGAAACTTCATTTTAGGAATTTTTTTTCTTGTTGTGTCTGTTGTGTCAGTTGAAATTTTAAATTAACCATCATTGCATGTGTGTACGTTTGCACACACCCTCACATACCAAAAAACAAACAAAACAATTGATTTGCAGCATAATTTTTTTCTTACCCTAGTATCCCAGTAATTTTTACACATTTTGGGGGTTTTGAATCTTTTTTTTCTTTCTGGATTTAAATAATTTGTTCTGTACTCTACCTTTAACGTCATATACATCATGTAAATATTCTCTATTTCCCTTCACTCAAGCTGTTTCATAGCCTGAGGATTTTCAGTGGGAGAATAGGCTGTGATTCAGTTTTACATAGTAGGCTTCTCTTTCTGACTTCTGTCTCTTTGAGGGTCACATCTGACAGAAGAGGAATAAGAAAAATAAGAGTGACATGATTGTTCTTAGCTAGTGCTATTTGTAATTCTCTTTTGGATATGATCATCCACTGTCATGACAGGTACCCACAGGCTATATGTTTTACTGACTCTTTTAGTGCATTTGAGAGCCTCCCCATTCCCACAACTCATCCTACACACCTTTTGTGGAAAGGGCTATGCACTTCTTGTTCACAGTTCTCTTCTAGAGTCTCCTTTTCCTAGCAGGAAGATGTCTTAGCCCAGCTACATCTCAGCTTGTTTTGCATAGTCTGAGGGAAAACTTAGATATATTAGCCATGCTGAACTCTATAAATGCTAGCTTCTTCGATGACCACACTTTTCACCTGGCCATACTATTGTGGGTTGCTTCAGATGGCGTCCCATGCTGAGGTTTCTCTTGACACGAAGGAAACACCCTATTCTTTGTCAGCCAGTTCCAAAAAACTCCAGGAACACATTTCATGCTTTCTCAAGAACCATTTTGACTCCTGGTGGAAATATTTGGTGAGCCTATAACACCCTGCATCTCAGCAAGTGTCAGCCAGGGAGAGGAAGCAGATTTCCCAATATGTGTAAGAGATGTCCTTGACACCGGCTTCCAGGACCATAGAGTGGAAGACTCACTTCAAGGAGGAAAGGATAAAAAGCCATGGGTCACTGTATTTCTCTTTGCAAAGAACCAACTTTTTCTTTCATTGATCCTTTCTGGTGTGTTTTTGTTTTTCATTTCATTTAGTTCTGTTCTGACCTTAGTCATTTCTTTTATTCTACTGGTTTTGGGTTTGGTTTGCTCTTCTTTACTAGTTCCTTGAGACTTGTCATTAAACTATTAATTTGTGATCTTTATGGTTTTTTTGTGAAGGCATTTAAGGATATAAATTTTCCCCTGGGATCACTTTTGCTGAATCCAATAGATCTTGGTAGCTTGAGTTGGCTTTGTAATTCAGTTCGAGGAATCTTTTGATTTCCATTTTAATTTCATTATTGACACAATAATCAATCATTCAGCAATAGATTGTTTAATTTCCATGATTTTGTGTGGAATTGAGTGTTTCTCTTGGAGTTGATTTCTAGTTTTATTCCACTGTGATCTTAGAAGATGCATGGTATGATGTCTATTTTTTTTTAATTTGTTGTGACATGTTTTATGGCCTAAGATATAATCAATTCTGGAGAATCAGCACTTTTGGGGTAAAATGATATTAAATATCTGTTAGGGTCATTTGTTCTAGAATCTCACTTAAGTCCAGTGTTTCTTTATTTATTTTCTGCTTGGACAATCTGTCCAGTTCTGTCAGTGGGGTGTTAAAGTCCCCGGCAATTATGATGCTGCTGTTTGTCTCTTTGGTTAGATATTAGTTGGGTTTACTTTATGTATCTGGGCACTCCTGTGTTAGGTGCATAAATATTTAGGATTATTATGTCTTCTTGTTAAATTAATCCTCTTACCATTGTATAATTACTAACTTTATCTTTCTTAACTATTGTTGATTTAAAATCAATTTTTACCTGGTATGAGAATGACTATACCTGCTTTCTTTTGGTTTCCATTTGCATGGAATATTTTTTTTCCATCCCTTCACCTTGAATTTGTATGAACCTTTGTGGGATAGATGTGTTTCCTGGAGACAGCAGATACTTGGGTTTTATTTTTTCACCCACTCAGCCAGTCTTTGTCTTTGGGAAATTCGGAGTGTCCACATTGATGGATAGAATTCATATGTGGGATGCTGTTCTGTTCATTTGTTTAAGTAGTACCTTATTGCTTTGTTTCACCTCTTGTGTTGTTTTATATGAGCTCTGAGCTTTAGGTTTGGGTCATTTTATACTGGTGGGTGTATATTGTGCTGATCCATGTAAAACACAGTTCTGAGTATTTCATGCAGGGTAGGTCTGGTCTTGACAAATTTTCTCAGTGTTTGTTTATCTGGAAAACTCTCTATTTCTCCTTCATATATGAAATTTTAAGGATGCAAAATTCTTGGCTGGCAGCTGTTCTGTTTAAGAATTTTGAAGATGGTTCCTTAATCTCTTCTGGCTTGTAAAGTCTCAGTTGGTAATCTGCAGTTAGGCTGATGGATTTTCCTTTGCAAGTTACTTGATGTTTTCACCTCACAGCTTGCAGAATTTTCTCCTTCATGTTGACTTTGGCCACTCTGATGACTATGTGTCTTGGTGACTGCCACTTTGCAATGAATCTCCCAGGTGTTTGTTGAGCTTCTTGTACTTGAAGGTCTAAATATCTAGCAAGACCAGGGGAGTTTTCTTAATTATTACTTCAAATAGGTTTTCCAGCCCTTGTGCCTTTTCATCTTTACCCTCAGAGATTCCTATGATTCTTATATTTGGCTGTTTTGCACAATCCCATATTTCTTGTAGGCTTTGTTCATTCCTCTTAATTCTGTTCTTTATTTTTGACTGACTGAATTAGTTCAACAGAGTTGTCTTCAAGTTCCCAGATTTTTCTTCGTGGTCTAGTCTATACTTAAAACTTTCCACTGTTTTTGTGTTTCCTTAAATGAATTTTCCATTTCTAGAAGTTTTATTTGTTTTTTTTTTAAATTATGTTGATCTCTTTAGTGAATTTTTTATTTATTTCCCTAACTGTTTTTATTGTTTCTTTGAGTTGGTTTTCTATTTTCTCTTGGATTTCATTGAGCTTCCTTACAATCTATATTTGGAATTCTTTATCTATCATTTCAATATTTTCATTTTAGTTGGTATCTATTGCTAAAGATCTGGTGTTCCCTTTTGGGGATGTCCTTTCTACCCGATTATTCATACTTCCAGAGTTCTTTCATTGATTCCTTCTCATCTGGAGCAGTTGTTGCTTCTTATTTTTGGATTTTCTTTTGTTTATATGAAGCTTCTTTTTTCTTCCCCCCTCTCTTTTATAAGAGTGTGACTGAAACATATGTTTTTTAAGAACCTTTTGCTTTGCTTGGGGGTGCTTTGATGGCAATCTAGGTTCTGGATGGATGCGTCAGTTATAGATATCCTGAACATGGTGGTTGTCTCAGTTGCTAGTTGTTTGTACACTGTAGCAATGGTGAGCTGTTTGCATGGGAAGATTCCCTGTCTCTCTTTGATGAAGAAGAATGGAGGTCTTTGAAATCCTTTCTCTTTCCTCAGCTCTGTATTCTTCTTAACACTGTGAATTGTATTGGTACACCCAGTTTAATCTCTGAGAAAATAGGTGGCACTTGTGGGTAAGAATCAACCACACCCTGTATGATTGAGTCAGTAAATGCTGTAAAGTGCTGTACAAATTGACCTCCCTGCCAGTAGGTGGCACATACTGGAAGGAACAAGGGTCATGTTGTTTGGGGAACCTGTGACTGCCACTAACCCCTCAGGAGAAGCACTCAAATGCCCCAGGTGGTGAGTAGGGCCCTGGATGGTCCAGGTGAGTCCTTATTCTCCACCACAGCACAGGTGGATGGAAGAGTGAGTCTGGGTGGGGCTGTGTTGGGTGAGCCTGCCCTAGGCACCACAAAAGCTGGTAAGGTAGCTGTCTTGGATGGCCTTCAGGGAGGGGCTGAAGTGGCCCCACCCAGCCAGAAAGTCTGATTGAGAAGAAGGGGTCATCTGAGATTCATGATCTGGCTGTCAGTAGCAAGTTTTGCTCTTCTCCACCCTTCCCTGTGCCACAGTTTCCCTCCAATGTTTGCAAGTAGGAAAGAACTCAAACTAGCTGACCTCCCCATCATGGCACTTGGGCTGGGAGCTTCCCTGTCCAGGATCCCACCCTGGGTTGAGAGCATGGCCTTCTTTTGTGGGTAGGGGTGCTCCATGAGTGCCTGTGGCTGGGACCACACATTGCTCTCTTTCCAGTTCTGCCTGCATGGGCTCCTTTGTTTCCCAAAGTTAGTTCACAAATCTCCCCTCCGTGCCACTGAGCAATATGGTTGAGTCCTTGTGGTATAGGATTTGGCCTGTTGGCCTGTCCCTGGATCCCTGAAGATCAATCCTTGACTGTGCCAAGGAGAAGTGTGTTCGTCCCAAGTTGCCTATGGGGTGATCTTACAGGTTTCTTGTTCTTTGCTTCTGGGTATGCCCTGCTGTGATGGAGTAGCCGAGCTAACAGCACCAGAGGGGCTGGTGGGCAGGGAGCTCAAAGCCCTAGCACACCTTATTTTGCTATAGGTCTTTAAGGGGAAAGATTTGAGTGCCAATCTCTGTGGAAGCCTTGGTGGGGTGGGCAACCAACAGGGGAAGCACCTGTTCCTGAGAGTACCAGCTCAATCCTCTTTTTCGGTAGCCTCAGGCAGGGGACGGGAGAGGGAGGCAAAGAATCTGGATTGAGGAAATCTAGCACTCTGGTTGTCTCTGTCTCACTTTTCAGAAGGTAGCCCACCAGAAATGTCCAGGTTCTGGGGTCACACAATCTTCTAGGACCCACCCTGTGTCTCCTATAGCTTGGGTAAGCATTGGAAAATGTTTGTGTGGGAATGAGCAAGATAAAAACTGAGGGGCTGAAGCCTCTTGTGTATAACAAATGTGCACAGTGGGTAGAAAAACAATATATTGCCTGCCCTCTCGGCTTGGCTCTACCATGATGGGAAGCAACCCTGAGGGCCCTGGAAGCCTGGTGCTTTGTCCTCAAACAGCTCCCAGTTCACTAGTGGCAGCCACATTTGGGCTTCTGAGGGTAGAAAGGATCTCCAGCAGCTTGGGAGGCTACTGACTGCCAGATATGTGATGTGAGGAAGGGAGAAACAAACCACTCCACCTATCCCTTTTGTTGAACTCCAGTCCTCTCAGGGGTAGACCTCTGCCAGTATCTTGTTTCTTCTTGTTCTTCTCCACAACTTCTTGCCATGGAATCTCTCATAAGTTCTGGCACTTTTACCTCAGAATTACATCCAATTTATCTTTGCTTATTTTCTTTTTCATCTAAAACTTTTTCTTCTTCCTGAGAAAATATGCTAACTGGTATCTCTAGGCCATCATCTTAATCTAATGTTTACTTATACAATTTATTTCATATTGTATGCAGTATAATTGTTTAGAGTTACTTCAGTAAATATCAATATCAACACTAATTATTAAATTATTCATATTCTTGTGTTCTATTTTTTGAATCATAGAATGCTTGAGATATAAAAATATATATATATACACACAGAGAGATATATGTTTAATTTTATAAATCTTATATTTTTACATCCAGGGCACAAAAGAAAAAGAGCTATTGAAACCTAAAAATCCAATTGTATTTTGTTTACATATGAACAATAAAGGGTATGGAAAGTGAATTCTTACAATTCAACCTTTCCTCCTTAAAATACAGTTGATCTAGAGAGCTTATCTTCTAGGATTTACTACTATGGGGGATAATTAGAAGATCATTTGAGCATAATTCTGAGGTAAATTGATTTTAGTCTCTGAATGTATGCATTTATTATAATCTTGGATTCTGCAAATAAAAATTCACCTATATACCTAGATCTGGGTGTGTTTTCATAATTTTTTTGCTGGGATATAATGAATCTTTAGAAATAAAATAAATAGAAGTAGTAGAGGAAAATAATATTAAAAATTCTAACTTTACAAATAGATGTAAAATGAAAGTTTGCCTTGCATTCTTTACTAAGTATTCAAACGTTGCTATCTATCATAGGATTTCTCAATCTTGGCACTACTGATGGTTTGAACTGGTTAATTCTTGTTGTGTGGAGCTATTTTATATATTATAGAATATTTTTGCAGGATTCCCTGCCCATATTCAATAGATACCAGTAGCATCAATCCTCCCCCTCAAGATATGATAATCAAAAATGTCTCCAGACATTGCTAATATCCCATGGAGGGCAAAATTTGCTCCTCTGTTGAGAATCCTTATTCTAGGATGTAATGCTTTTATATGATTCATTTATTTAAGATCATAAAATATTTTTTCAATAACTGAAACATATATCACTACCTCAATTCAAATACATCCCACCACTTCCCACTATCCTCATTATTCTTTTTATTATATTATTATTTTTAGTAATAGCTCTACAATTTAAAGCTTATATAAAATAGGTGTATTTCTTGATTCATTTAATGGAGTAGCCATGACTCCTACATCCCCTTCACCTCGCCTCCATTTTATTTCTAAAATTCTTTCCATAATGTTACTATTTTTGTTTTTAATGACATTAAGCATTTTTAGTACAGAGAATTATAAAGAATAAATTTTAAATGACTTATAATTCACCATTCACATGACTGCTATTGACATAAAGAAATGACTATACATGACTAGAAATTTAAACAGTAGAGAAAAGTATACAAAAGAAAATAAAAACCTCCATTTTTACAATAGCTCAGTGTCTTCTCCCAAGAGAACCTGTTCATCCTGGATGAGAATTAAACACTGCTGAAGCAAACAGATAAAAGTCAACACATACAGAAGGAAATGCAATGGATTTTCTGTTGCTTGAAAGAGAAAACTCAACATTCAGAGCAAATAAATTATCTTTTTCATACCCCATCAATTTCTTAAATCCTGTTATGTTGGTGTTCGTTTTATTTTCTGGCTAAGACATCCATGACTATTTTTGTGAGGTCACAACAGCTCACGTATACCTGGTACAGGTATAGGGCAGAGGGATTTATGAACAGGTTTAGATCATTTCCTCCCCACTCTGTCTTCACAGGGAACACCATTTGAAAGGAGTAGTATGAGCTTGTGGCAGGAGCTGGTATAGTTGTAAGAGAACAACTCAGGTGAATTCTTCCAGGTTGTTGATGCTTAAAAATCAGGGATTATCTATATTGATGAATCAGGTGTAAAGATACAGATTGCTTCAGTGTCCTCCAAAGCCTAATCCAAAAGGTAATTGTTTTCCGAAAAGAGAATAACTATAATATGTACCAAAATATTTCAAATCTTTTTTGGATTTCTATTATGATTCTTTTATTTGAGCGTGGCAACAGAATTCACAAAGCATCATGAGGACCTACCAAACTCTTCAAGCAATTTGGGTTTACTTGAAGTAGAATAACATAGTAGAATTCTATAGTAGTAAAATAACAGAGCTAACTGTACTGCACACTGGACCATTTGATAGCCATAATGTGTTCTGATCTTCACTCAAATCTGTGTAATTTGCTTCACTTTCATTGCTAAAGCAACAAAGCATACATGTTGACTCAAAAGAACATATTAAGCATTATGCAGCTATTTTATTGCTGGAGTAACAATGCCAATCATTTTGTCCTTCATGAAAGAGAGAATGATTTAGTATTATTGTCTTTACACTTACACAGCACCCCGCATCCCAAAATATCATGGAGATAATAGAATGTTCTCTTTTTATAGAGTTGATCTTTTATTCCCTGGTACACATGTAGGTTAACACTGTGTCTAAGGTACCTGATACTTTTCTCTCTCTCTCTCTCTCAAAAAAAAGGTGTGATCCCTTTAATAAAGTGTGGCCTCCTGTGAAATGGCAAGATAATTAAGATCCCTGACCACTGAATTGAGATTCAAGAGCTGACTTATTCCAAAAATTATATTCCAATATAATTTTCCACTGATATTAATCCTGCTGCTGCCTATAAACCTCTGTATTTTTTTTAATTCTCACTAAGACCAGAAAGCCCATATAAAGCAAATACATTCTGAGTTCTCCTGAGCAACCCATTCAAGAGATACCCATTAGTAAAGAGTATTTCAAGATGCTGATGTTTTTGTCACAAATCTATGAGTAGAATATTTATTGAAAAAACGTACTTCAGAATGCTTTGAAGATATTTTCCTTTAGGGTGAGTATATAGTATACACATGCACATAATAAATTCCTTCCTCCCCAATTCATTAGATTCTTTTCCCTGAATTTTACTAGACTATCTGATAACTCAACTTACTTTTAATAAGTTCAGTGATTAGTCCAGGTTTTATGAAACAATTAAACAAAATAAGAACATAATATTCAGTTTTAAAGTACACATTACAAATTTAGATGTTCTCATACATAAAACTATGCTAGCATATTCAGACCACATTAAAATATTCCTCTAGATTTTTGTTGTTAGTGGTTGGTTATGTTCACATATTCTCAAAATTCCTACATTGTTTTTAATATAATGCAGTTTTCCTTGGCATGAACATCTTCTTTCTGTGAATTTTATTCTAGACTGCATTTCACTGCAAGGGAAGGATAGAATTCTAGTTGTTGGCATGGTATCAGTGAGAGACAGGTAACAAAGAGAATATTAGCTTCTTGTTTTGAGAAATTACCTTCATGAAAGGCTAACCATTTAAACAAGAAAAGAACAATGTAGTAAGACTAAGGTCACTGTCTTCCTTGGGGAAATAGTTACTTTTGTGGAGAAAAAGATATTCCAGAAAGGATAACAGCATTTTTCAGAGCACAGAATCAGAAAACAATGAGGCTGTTTTGGAGACAGTTAACTTGGCTGGGGAATATTATTAATATATGAATATGAGTAGAAGGCTATGAAACTGAAAATATAGATTTAGATTTGGCCTTAGAAGCTTTGAATAACATTTGCATTTTAGTTAGTAGGCAAAGGTTTTGAACAGGACAGTGCCTAGAATAGGATTGTTATTTAGGGAAATTAATTTGACAAGAATGTGTAGGATGGATTAGAAAAGTAAGAGAATGGAGACAGGAGCACCAATTAGGTAACTAAAACAATAGTCCTGGTGAGATGTAATGAGGCTTCAGCTGAAAGCTGAATAATTGCAGAAGGAGTGGAGAAGGATGGAAGGTTAACAATGATTCCTGGTCTCTTGACTGTGTAGAGATAGGTGCAATTATGCTGGGAGTGTTACTTTGTATTAATTTACTTAATATAGCATTTTATCATAATCCTGTGTTAAACTTAACATAGGATTAAAAATTATATACACAGATAAAATGTTTACCCACATCAAGATATGGCAGAAATGAATGTCTGAGGACACATTGGCAAAGAACCATATACCCTGGGCGAAAGGGGACTTAACCAAGAGCTTCTCAAACATGTGGGAACATCAGAACCACATGGAGGATTTTTAAAAACAAAAACTGAAGAGACCTGAATCTCACCTGGAGAAAACTCAGATTTATCAGTTCTGAAGTGGTTCTATGACATAGTCATATTTGCAAAAGGTCTTCAGGTAATTCTGATGTGCAGTCTAGACTTCACTAATCTACAGCTAATGACAGGCTAATGAGGAAGACTCCCAAAGGAGTGTGCACATATATCAGGCCTTTGTGGTGATCTTTCAAAGGATTCATTTTATACTTACATGGGGTTCTGTTTGGTAATGTGTACTCCATTGCTCCTGACTCTGACCAGAGCTTAAAAATCCGAATTTTGTGTTTTTGTCTACATCTTGATAACCCAGTCATGTAGCTCTGAACTGATGACATTAACTTCATGGCAAAATAGCCATTTTACCCAAGACACTTCCCTCTATTATAAGGAAATTCAGATTTAGTAAGCATGTGAGGAGTTCCTCAAAATGTTTTGATAGGATTGAGATTGATGACTACCTCAACTGGTTAACTCAGGAAGGATCCAAGTCTCTTCAGAATTTCACCAGCTAAATTGAATTTTTGCAACTTAATGATTTTGCAAATGTCCTTTTACATTTTTCTGCATCCTTGGTGTAAAAATATATAAACGCTGTTTCTCTCTCTCTCTCTCTCTCTCTCTCTCTCTCATTCACACACACACACACATATACAGTGCAAAGTTTAATTTATATACTGTGATAATTAATTCACTTCACATGGGCTGGAAATATCTTTCCAGAGAATAGTTTATATTTTTGAACTTACCATTAATCTAACCAGGACAATTTATAGAGGAACTGTTTTACTGGAAGAATTGCCAAAAGGCAAAATTTACCTTTTATCTTCTTTGTGATAAATTAACTTAATTCTCTACCTCATTTTTTTCTTTCAACTTGATTTTGGAAAAACTATTATTTTATCTAGTGTTAGAGTTGTTAACCAATGTCCATGGACTGACTCTGTCAAGGACATATGCTTCCTTTAATTAGAGAAATATTTATTAATAATGATATTTAAACTTAAAACATTTTAGTCATATGTGATCTCCAGTTTAACACAATTCTTATCACTTTATATTGCCTCTCACTTGGATGAATCTCCATAATTGTATGTTTCTTGCCTTATCCTAATGAAATTTGAGCTTGAAATACCTGATCTAAAACTAGGTTTATATATAAACCATAAACAAAATTGAATTACTTTAAGTAAATTTGAAGTTATTATTTACATACAATGAAATGTATCAGTTTAAGTGTACAATATAAGTTTGGCAGATGAATGCACCTATGCAATTACCACCACAATTAAGACACAAAACATTTCTATCACCATGAAAAGTTTATTTTATAGCCAATCTCTCCCTCCCAGCCCTGGGCCCAAGCCAACAATGACCAGTTGTCTGTCTCTATAGATCAGTTATGCCTGTTCTAGAATTTAATTTAAATGCTATCATGGAGTACACATTCTTCTATTGCTAGTTTGTTTAAATCATGATCAATTTTTCTGAGATGCATCCATATTGTTATGTCTGTCAATAATTCATTCTTCTCTATTGCTGAATAATGTTGCATCATATGGACATACCGTGTATTTTTAATTGAGTCACAAGTTGATGGACACTTTGATTGTTTCTAACTTCTGGTTATTGTGAATAAAACTGTTATGAACATTTACATCAATTCTCTATGCTGACAGGTGTATTTATTTCTCTTGGATACAACAGGGAGTAGTAGCCTGTCTGTCTCCTTCATTTTCAAATGGTCTCATCCTAAATCTTATTTAATCTGAGTTCATTTCAATAAACATCTATTTAGCAACAATTAGGTACGAGGCACTCTAGTAGACTCTAAGTTTATAAAACACATAAGTTAAAATTCTAAACATAGGAAAATAAATCCAGGAGAATAATCCAACTTTTAAAAATTACTGAATAATACGATATTTACTAAACAGCATTTAAAAATGATATTGGAGTGGGGTAAGAAACTTTACAAAGGAAGTATCAATGTAGCTTACACAAGAATGTAAGAAATTCCAATTAGTGTTGAAAACATGAAGAAAAAAAGTAACACATTATCTTTAGAGAACTAAAATTAAATTGGTAGGGTAGGATATAAAGTCTAAGGTGAGAAGAGAATGAAACCAGACCCTTTGAATCATATTACAAGGGAGAGCTCCTAGAAAATATTCTATGTGGTGAGTAAAAAAAAAAAATCATATCTTTTTCAAAAATATCGTGCTGGTAGCAATATAGTATTCTGATCTGGAGGAAGTTGAAGCCACACTGTTGCAAGAATTGTGGCAGCATCAGAGAATTGGTTGACTGATTACATGTTTGAGAGAATAGAGTAAGTCCTTCATTTCTAATTGTGTAACAGGTTAGATGGAGTTGTTTTTAATGGAGATTTAAAAATACCAAATGATTGATATATAAAGATAAAATGACTATCTTCTTACATTCTCATAAACTTTGAGCTTCTTGTGTGGCATATTGGTAGTTACATACAGAAAAAAATTTGATCTGAAACTCAGGATAAGGTTCTAGAATGGAGAGGCACATTTCAGATTCACAAGTATATACATGGCTGCTAAAATTATCTCTGAAGACACAGGGATGCAGAAAAGAACCTGAACAAATAGCTTTACTAAGTTCCCCTCTCCCTAGTTTATTACCATTATATCATACCTCGCTTTGTCCAGTCATACTTCTGATCAACAGTCCACTCTTCATCAAACTCAGCATAAAAATACACAGATTTCCCTGTTTCTCTGAGATTTCATTTCTGAAGATATAAAACTTATGTTAAACAAATGTACATGCTTTCTTTTGTTAATTTGACTTTTGTTGTACAGATGTCAGCCATACACCTTGTGAAGGGTTAAGAAAAGATACTTTTTTCTCCCTCTACAGAAGTCTTTGTGGAATCTGTGAAAAATAGTACTGTGGATTGAAGGCAGGCATAGGCTCTATTGAGATGTAAGTACTAAATAATAAAGTGAAAACACTAAACAAAAATAAATAAGCTTTTAAAGATGAATATTAAAAATAAATAAACTTTAAATAAGCTTATTCTGGGAGAGAAGTAAAGACAGCTACTGGCTCAATAGACACAAGGCTGTGGAATATCTTCCAAATGGGAATGATTAAATTGTATTGCTGGGGATAAACTGAATAAAAATAAGAGGAAATGATTGAAGTAAGATAAAATTTGTCGTAATGCAGATCAGTTGGTGAAAGTAACTTGGGTAGGAGGAAGGTCATCTCTTTTTCTCAGACATCTGTGTCTCAAAGTATTCTCCAAAATAGCAGCATCAGTACCTCCTTGGAAATTTTTAGAAATGAAAATTTGCCAGCCCTACGTCAGACCTACTGAATAGAAACTCTGGGGTTGTAGTCTAACATTCTTTTTTTAAAAAGTATCTCCAACTTATTTTTTGCACAATAAAGTTTGAGAAACCTTGATTAAAAAAAGAGAAAAGGCAAAATTTGTGAGACCCTAGAGACTGTCACAGAGATATAGTGGATAGATGTAATATAATTGGTTCACAGAAATCATGCTTACTAGCCTCAATAACACCTGAGAATTTCAAGATAGGGCCTGGGCTAGAGAATATGTAACATTTTGATAAAAATGGTGAAATTCTTCAGTATCCACTTCCTCTAATGGAGGATGAATCTGTCTGCTGACTGGACATAATAAAGGATTTCTAACAGTCTGTGAGTGTTAGAACCTGACTTCAAAATAACATCATTCTTCACAGTTACACAATTTTGCTATGCAAGACTTTTCAGTGATTTTTGGTAAAGGAGTAAGGTGGGGGCTTTATCTTAGGAAAGTATACCAAAGAAATTCAGGTATTTTGATATGACACTAATGTTTGTGCATTCTCTTCACAACCCTCTAAATACTAGCATCTTAAAAAATATGACAACTCCTTCTGTAAGCTTCTGTTTCATGAGATGGACTCATTTGTATGAATGATGAGATCACGTGGGATTTAGAGTCTATTTGTGAGCCAGACTAGATATAAGGCAAGTAGTTTCTTTTAGTTAAATTGCTTGTAGCTGTAAGAACTCATGGCAATACTTGTTAATGGTACCATGTTATCTCTCCACTCCAGAGCTGTTAACATGTCTCCACTGAAATTGCATGCAATAGAGTCTTATTTACTTCATTAAATACAATGCCAGACCAGACATTTTTGGGAGATATGTTTATTTCCTGCATGAACAAATATGAAGATAAAACTTTTGGAAGTCTTATACAGTATTTAAGGGACTATTTATTCAGAAGTGGACAATACCTTCCTTCCTCTTAGCTTTGAAATTATTTTCATGATTTCTTATTTGAGACACTAGATTCACTGGCCCCCCCCCAAATCAAATTCTTCCTAGAGATTTAACAAAAGAGCTTAAATAATAAAGATGCTTCATTTTCTTCTGACATTGGTTCATGTTACAATTTTAGGGACTTTTTATCCTATACATTGCTAAGCAAGAAGAATTCTAAAGTTAACTTTTATATAAGCAAAGTTCTGAAATAGCTAAACCTTATTACTCTGCATAACTACATAGGAGGATCCCTTAAAATGCATGTTTCTTCTCGTATTCTACTGCCATTTTGTTATTACAGTTTTCACAGCTGGTTTTGCAAGTTGAGAATAAAAAGGAATAACTGAAATAGTTTACTTGATAAATTATGCATATTCTAGCTGTTTTATTCAATCAAGAAAATATTTAGTGACAAGATGATGACTAGTTAGTAGAATGTCAATTCATCTAAAATAAATGAATTAAACAGCATGTACTTAGAGCCCATGTTGGATTTCTATATTTTCCAAACTGACATTTAAATGACATTTCCAGTACGAAAGGTAATGATTTTTTATAACAATCATATTATGATGATGATTGCTTCCACATTCAATGTGCTCCAATTTACACATGAGCAATATGAGAATGTCCATTGTAAGTTATAGCCTTTCCCTATTTAAGACAGTTTCAGGCTCAAATTATTCACAAGGACCTTATCAGCTAGTGAGAGAATAGGGCTCATTTTCAAAAAGCTATATTCAGATCACCTAAGGATAGTGTTCATTAAAAAGAGAGAAAGAAGATAACAAAGTTTCTAATACATATGTAAATAGTAAGCATGTACTATAGAATATGATTAAGTAAATAATTGGTCTTGAAGGAAGAGAGATAAGAGAAAAGCAAACAAACAGGTAGTTACTAGTACGGTAGGCTTAATACAAAAGTTAGTGCATCTAGCTGCTATTCTTTCCTATGAACCTTAAAAAATTCCTTGATTTATTTACTATTTAGCTTTCTTTTCCAGATCTTATCTTGAATTTGAACATTTTATGAAGCAAAGATAAATACCATGCTACATTTTCAGAAAATTGAGAGAAATTATGGCTACTTAAAAAAAAAACTTACTATGGATTTTTATTGTCACAAAGTTGTATATGAAAGATATAACATCACACAAATAGAGCAAAGATCCTTAATGTTCCCTTGTGCTTTCTTAATTTGATTTTATTGATAGTTGCAGACAAAAATAATCATTTGTTAAATCCACATGCTTTGCACAATTATGAGAGTTGATTTTGTAATTTTCACTTTGGTAACATCCTTAATATCTTTATATATTTTTATTTACTTATTTAAAATATAAAACTGTAAATATTATAAATCATCACACAAAGGAGAAAGAAAAAGAATAAATTGCAACATGACAGAAGTTCAGAAAACCACAGAGACAAAAAGAAAGAGAAGAGGAAAGAAACAAAGAATTTATAAAACAACTAGAACTCAACTAACATTATGACAAGTACAAAGACTCACATATTAATATTAACCTTGAATGTACGTGGATTAAATGTTCTATTTAAAAATATAGATTGGCAGAATAGATAAAAAATTATCTAAATATATGATGCTTATAAGAAACTCACCTTACCTATAAAGACATATATAGACTGAAAATAAAGTGCTAGAAAAAGATAGTCCATGCAAACAAAAACCAAAAGAAATAGATATACTTATGTCAGATAAAGCAGGCTTTAAATCAAAAACAGTAAAAAAGAAAAAAAAACAAAAGAAGCAAAAAATGTCATTCTATATTGAAAAAGAGATCAATTCAGCAAGAGGATATAATGGTGCTAAATATATATGTACCCAATATTGGAGCACTCAGATTCTCAAACAAATATTGCTAGACCTAAAAAAAGAGATAGACAGCAACACAGTAATAGTGGGGGACTTTAACACTGCACGCACAAGAATAGAGAGATCATCAAGGCAGGAAATCAACAAAGAAACTTTTGACTTAAATTAGATTTCAGACCAAATGAACTTAATAGATATTTTCAGAACCTTCCACCCAACAACTACAGAATATACATTATTTTCACCAGCATATGCAACAATCCCTAACATAGACCACATTTTAGGCCACAAAATGAATCTTGACAAATTATAAAAGATTTAAATCATATCAAATGACTTTTCAAACAACAGTGGAATAAGACTATACATTAATACAAAGAGAAACTTCAGAAACTATACAAACACATGGAAATTAAACAACAGGCTCCCAAATAATCCCTGGATCAATGAACATATTAAGTTATAAATTAAAAAAAATTGAAACAGATGAAAATGAAAGCGCAACATACCAAAACCTGTGGAATATAGAAAAAGCAGTGCTAAGAGGGAAGTTTATAGCACTAAATGTCTATGTCAAAAAAATAGAAAGATCATAAATTAACAAGCTAATGTCACACTTCAAGGAACTAGAAAAACAAGAACAAACTAAACCCCAAATTAGCAGAGAACAAGAAATAACAAAGATCACAGCAAAATTAAATAAAATATTGGGAAAATAAATAAATAAATAAAAGGGATCAATGAAATAAAAAATTGGTTCTTGGAAAAGATAAGCAAATAGATAAATCACTAGCTAGACTCACCAAGAAAATAAAACAGAACATCCAAAGAAACAATTAGAAATGAAAAAGGACTCACAGAAGCTTATTAATTTAATCAAATCCCACTTATTTACTTTTGTTGTTGTTATGATTGACCTTGGGATCTTCTTCATCAATTCTTTGCCTAGGCTGATAGCTAGAAGGGTTTTCCCAACATTTTCTTCTAGAATTCTTATGGTTTCATGCCTTAGATTTAAGTCTGTTATCCATCTTGAATTAATTTTTGTGAGTGGTGAGAGATATGGATCCTATTTCACTCTTCTACATGTGGCTATACAATTTTCCCAGCATTATTTATTAAATAAGGATTTTTATCCCTAGTGTATATTGCTATCTACTTTGTCAGATGGCAACATGTGGATGGTTTATATCTGGGTTCTCTGTTATGTCCCATTGATCTATGTCTCTATTTTTGTGCTATTCCCATGCTGTTTTGGTTACTACAGCCCAGCAGAACAATTTAAAGTCTTGTAAAGTGATATATCCAAATTTGTTCAATTTGCTTAAGGTTGCTTAGCCAAAGAGCCGAAACTTGGGGTCTTTTCTGATTCCATACAAAGCATAGAATTATTTTTTCTAGATCTGCTAAAAATGACATAAGTATTTTGATGGGGATTGCTTTGAATCTGTAAATCACTTTGAGTAGTATGGGCAGTTTAACAATGTTGTTTCTATTGGACACATGAGCAGGATATGTTTTTCCATTCATTTACATCATCTACAATTTTCTTCCACAGTGATTCATAGTTCTTTTTGTAGAGATAGTTCACCTCCTTGGTTAAATATATTCCTTGATATTTTATTTTCTTTGTTGTTATTATGAAAGATATCAAATCTTTGATTTGATTCTCAGCTTGATTGTTGTTGGTGTGTAGGAATACTACTGATTTGTGTATTTTCATTTTGTAACCTGAGATTTTGCTGAATTTATATATCAAATCCAGGAGTCTCTTGGTGAAGTCTTTGAGGTTTTCTAGATATAAGATCGTATCTTCAACAGAGTGATAATTTGACTTCCTTTTTCCTGATGTAGATATACTTGATTTCCTTCTCTTGCTTGATTACTTTGGCTAGGACTTCCAGTACTTTGTTGAATATATGTGGTGACAGCATACTTACCTTGCTCCAGTTATGAATGAAAATGCTTTCAACTTTTCCCCAATCAGTATGATGTTGGCTATGGGTTTGTCATATATGGCTTTTATAATTTTGAGAGATGTTATTTCTATTCTTATATTGCTAAGAGTTTTATCATAAAAGGGTGCTGAATTTTGTCAAATGCTTTCTCTGCATCTATTGAGATGGCCATCGGAACTTTGTTTTTTATTTTGTTTATGTGGTTAATTGTATTTATGGATTTATTTATGTTGAGCTATTCTTGCAACTCTGGGATGAAGCCCACTTGATTTTAGTGGACTACTTTTTTGATGTGGTGCTGAATTTGGTTTGCTAAATTTTATTGAGGATTTTTGTGTCTATATTCATAAGGAATATTGGTCTATAATTTTATTTTTTTTGTTGTGTCCTTAACTGGCATTGGTATCAAGGTGATTCATAAGGAATATTGATCCATACTTTTAGTTTTTTGTTGTGTCCTTTCCATGTTTTGGTATCAAGGTGATACTTACTTCATAGAATGAGTTGGGGAGGATTACTTCCTTCTCAATATTATGAAATAATTTTTGCAGTATGAGTACCACCAATTCTTTGTAGATCTGATAAAATTTGGCTGTGAAACCATCTGGTCTGGGACTTTGTTTTGGGGGAGTATTTTTATTGCTGCTTCCATTTCTTTGCTCATGATTAGTCTGTTGAGGAGTTCTCTTTCTTTCTGATTGAGCCTTGGGAGGTTCTGTGTTTCCAAGAATTTATCCATTTCCTCAATGTTTTTGACTTTGTGTACATGGAGACTTTTATCATATTCACAGATGATATTTTGTATTTCTGTGATATCAGTTCTAATATCTCCATTTTTATTTCTGCTTGAGCTTATTTGGGTCCTTCCTTTTCTATTTCTTGTTAATCTAGTGAGAGGTCTATCAATTATCTTTCTTTTCAAAGAACCAACTTTTTGTTTCATTAATCTGTATTTTTTGTCTGTTTTTCAATTTCATTTAGTGCTACTCTAACCTTAGTTATTTCTTTTCTTAGTCTTGATTTGGGTTAGGTTTGCTCTTTCTTTTGTAGTTCCCTGAGATGATTCATGACATAGTTGATTTGTGATCTTTTTGCCTTTTTTGATGTAGTCATTTAAGGCTATGAATTTTCCCCTTATAAATGCTTTTGATGAATTCTACAGATTTTGATATCTTGTGTCTCCCTTGACATTTTAGTTCAAACAATCTTTTGATTCCCACCTTAATTTTCTCCTTGATCCAATATTTGTTCAGCAGTAGTTTGTTTGATTTCCATGACTTTGTGTAGAATTGAGGATTTCTGTTGGAGTTAATATCTAATTTTACTCCACTATGGTCTGAGCAGATGCATGGTATAATTTTTTGAGACATATTTTGTGGCCTACAATCAATCATAAAGAATGTTCCATGTGCAGGTGAGAAGACTGTATATTCAGTAGTTTTGGGGTAGAAAGTTCTGTAAATTTCTGTGATTCAAGCAATTTGTTCTAGCATCCCATTTAAGTCCAGTGTTTCTTTATTTATTTTCTGCTAGGAAGATCTGTCCAGTTCTGTCAGTGGTGTATTGAAATCCCTGGCAATTATGATTAAATTAAAAAGCTTTTACACAGGCAAGGAAACAATCACCAGAGAAAATAGACAACCTAGAGAATGGGAGAAAATATTCAAATGATATACATCCAATAAAGGGCTAAAGAGCAGAATCTACAAAGAACTAAAGCAAACCAGCAAGAAAAAATCAAATAACCCCATCAAAATGTGAGCAAAGGCAATGAACAGAAGCTTTTCCAAAGAAGATAGACTAAAGGTCAATAAACATATGAAAAAATGCTCAACATCTCTAATCATCAGGGAAAGACAAATCAAAACCACAATGGAATATCACCTAACCATAGTGAGAAAGTTTTTTTTTTTATCAAAAAGCTCCCAAACAATATATTATGGTGTGGATGTGGAGTGAAAGGAACACTTACACACTGTTGGTAGGACTGTAAACTAATAGAACTTCTATGGAAAATAGTGTGGAGATTCTTTAAAGAACTAAAAGTAGACCTATCATTTGATCCAGCAATCCCACTACTGGGTATTTACCCAAAGGAAAATAAGTTATTTTATCAAAAAGACATTTGTACTAGAATGTTTATTGTAGCAGAATTCACAATCACAAAGATGTGGAATAAACCCAAGTGCCCATCAATTCATGAGTGGATTAATAAACTATGGTATATGTATACCATGGTGTACTACTCACTTATAAAAATGAATTCAGACCTTTTGCAACAAGTTGATCAAACTGGAGACTATACTTCTAAGTGAAGTATTACAAGAATGGAAAATCAAGCACCATAGGTACTCACTATTAAATTGGAACTAACTGATCAGCACTCTTGTGCTCAGAAGGAAGTTAAAATCAATGCAAATCATGCAGGTGGCATGGGAGAAGAGGGGATGAGTAAAATCATACCTAATGGGCACAATATACACTATCTGGATGATGGGCACACTTAAAATTTTGACTCCAGCAATACTAAAGCAATCCATTTAATCAAAATATTTATACCCCCATAATATTCTGAAATTAAAAAAATAAAATTAAAATTAAATGTTAAAATATTGCAAATAAAGGAGATAGACAAAAGAAAAGAAAAAGGAGACACTACAACTGATATTACAGAAGTACAAAACATCATCAAAGACTACTATGAATAAGTATACATTCACAAACTAGAAAAGCTAGAGGAAACAGATTAATTCCAGAAGACATAAAACTTCTTAAGCTTGAACAAGGAAGAAATAAAAATCCTGAATAGACCAATAATGGGAAGCAATACTGAATCAGATTAAAGAATCTCACAATGAAAAAAAAAGGGTGGAGGTCAGGACCAGATGGATTTATAGTCGAAGTCCTTCAGACATATAAGAACTAGTGCAAATCCTACTGAAACTGTTTCCAAAGATTGAGGTGGAGGGAATTCTCCCCAAGTTATTCTACAAAGCCAGTATAATCCTGATACCAAAGCCTGGAAAACAGGAAAAGGAGACATTTCAAGTGATACCACAGAAATATGAAAGATCTGTCAAGAGAGCAAACAGTCAACCCACAGAATGGGAGAAAATTTTCACAAGCT
>VBSM01003039.1:9638716-9703931 GCA_008086735.1 Cheirogaleus medius | reverse complement strand
GCAATATACATAACCATAATATTTGTACCCCCATAATATGCTGAAATAAAACAACAACAACAACAAAAGAAATATGAAAGATCAGTCAAGAATACTGTGAACATTCCTATGTACACAAACTAGAAACTCTAGAGGGAATGTATATATATTTTTGGAAATACATCACCTCACAAACTGGATTTGGGAAGAAATACTAATCCTGAAGAGGACAATAATGAGTAGTGAGGTTAAAGCAGTAATAAAAACCTCCCAACAAAAAAGCACCAGGACCAGATGGATTCACTGTCAAATTCTACCAGACCTACACTGAAGAACTGATACCTATCTTACTGAAACTGTTTCAAAATATCAAGAAGCATAATTCATTATACAAAGCCAGCATCACCTTGAGAGCAAAGCCAGGAAAGGACAAAACAAAAAAAGAAAGCTACAGAGCAATATTCCTCATGCACATACACGCAAAAATCCTCAACAAAATGCTAGCAAATAAAATGCAATAGCACATCAAAAAATAATTCACTACAATCAAATGGGTTTCATCCCAGGTATGCAAGTTTTATTCAACATATGCAAATCATTAAATGTGATTCACCACATAAGGAGAATTAAAGACAAAAACCATATGATCATCTCAATAAATGTAGAAAAAGTATTGGATAAAATCCAGCACCACATCAATTCTTGGCCACTTGTGTAATATCCAGCTCCCCATCATGATAAAAACTATTAACAAACTAGGAATAGAAGGAATATATCTCAAAATGATAAAAATCATAAAAGATAAACCCACAGCTGACATCATCCTGAACTGGGTAAAATTGAGAGCATTTCCCATAAGAACTGAAACAAGACAAGGAAGCCCACGCTCACAACTTCTAGTCAGCACAGTACTGGAAGTCCTAGCCAGAGCAATCCGGCAAGAAAAATAAATAAAAAGGGATCTAAATTGGAAAAGAGGAAGTCAAACTATCTCTGTTTACCAGTGACATGATCTCACACTTAGAAAACCCTAAAGACTCCTCCAAAAGCCTCCTTAAATTGATACATGAATTCAATAAAATCTCAGGTTACAAAAATCAATGTACAGAAAGCAGTAGTATTTCTATACACTCATAACAACCACACTGAGAATCAAATTGAAACTCAATCCAACCTACAATAGCTGCAAAAAAACAAAACAACTTGAATATACTTAGCTGAGGAGGTGAAAAACCTTTATAAGGAGAGCTTCAAATCACTGAAAAAGAAATCATAGATAATGTAAATGAGTGGAAAAGCATCCCGTGATCATGGATTAGAAGAATCAATATTGACAATGGTGATAATCAAATTAGGGTAATTGGAATATCCAGTGCCTAAAGAATTATCATTTCTTTTTGTTAAGAACATTCTAACTCCACTCTTTTAGTTATTTTTAAATATATAATAAATTATTGTTAATTCTAGTCACCCTCTTATGCTACTGAATACTTGATCTTATTTTTTAAATTTTATTTTATTTTTTAATTAATATACAATAATTGAATATATTTATGGGGTACATAGTGATATTTTGATATGCATAATGTATAGTGATTAGATATAATTGGCATATCCATCATCTCAAATATTTATCATTTCTTTGTGTTGGGAACATTCAATATTCTCCTTCTAGCTATTTGAAACAACATAATATATTATTGGTAATGATAGTCATCCTACAGTGGTTTAGAAAACTAGAACTTATTTCTGCTATCTATCTAAAACTTTGTATATTTTAACAAATCTCTCCTTATCTCCTTCCTCTTACATTTCCTAGCCTCTAGTATCCTCTTTTCTACTTTTTTACTTCTATGACATCAACTTTTTTTAGCTTTCATGTATGAGTGAGAACATTCACTGTTTAATTTTCTGTTCCTGTCTTATGATTTTTGTTTATTGGTCAGAACTACCAGTTAAAATGGTATATGACCTTAAGTTATACTTTCTCTTTTAACCTGGGAATGACAAAGTACTATGGTTGGAACATCTCTGAGGGAAAAGTTGAATTACCCACATGGAAACATAAAATCATCTATTACATTCTAGAGATAGGCATGGTGAATCTTCTTTTTCTGTGTTTGGTCAGATAGTGACATATATCTTTTACTATCCGTATGCACTTTGGCAGCACCTGCTTCTCTTTCATCAACTACTTTGGAATCATTTACTTATAGGACCGACAACGGGCAGTATACTTGAATAAACATGTGTGACTGTGTTTCTGTGTGTCTGAATTTGACTGCATTGCAATTTTCTGAATTACCTACTATTTTCAATTATCTATATTCCTTTCGCCTTCCATCAGCATGGATAATCAAGTGTTGAGTTCAGTTATCAAACATGAATGTCTGGAAGGCATTAATAAAGCTTATAAAATGCCTTACTAAGTATTACTTTTATGTTGAATTGAATTAAATGGGAAGATAAATTGTATGTGTTAAAGAAATATGGGGCAATTTGATTATGGCTCCCTGTAACTTTTTATATGAACAATAATAAAATCTGAGGTGAAACATTATTATATTTTATTGCAGTAAATAGTGTATCTAAAAGCTGTTGCTTGAATTACTGGAATTCAAAAGCTGTATTTTATTATAATGAAGATTCATTCATATAATTACATATCTACAAAAATCTTTAGATTTAATGTAGAATATAGACTATTCAAATACTATCATGAATAAAAGTTTTTGAAATGAAATCTCTGATTCTAACTTGACTTTATCCCTTTGCATTTAATTTTTAAAACCAATATATTATGTATTAATACATTTTGGAAATTTTATTGCTTTTTTAAAAAAATAGCTTAAATGCCACATTAGCAATTTTTAAAAATGAACTCAATTATAGATGCATAAGTTCATTTGGGAAATATATATATTATGGGTTGGAAAATGTCATCACATTCTTCATCATCACATTTTTTATGTCTTCCTGTGGTGAACACCTGTGGCTTGTTGGCAATGTATTTTCTTCTCAGGCTATTAAGCACTCTATATTTTTAGAGTGGATCAACTCAGAGTTATTTAACACAGGTGTTTCTATAATTGTGATACATTGGAAATATGCAGTGCTCATTAGCTTTCACATTCCCACTTCTACTTGAATGATAAAATCTTACATGCCTTATGCAATGTAGTTTTATTGAAACTTTGAAAAAACATTAAGTATAGGTTTGCTTAATTTATTTTTAATAAAGTAAATATATATTCTTTTAAAGCATGTGACATTCAGTAATATACAGAATAATTTTTGAGTTGATTATTTTCATAGAGCAAACCTACTTATCCCAAAGATCTATAAGAAATATCACATATAACATTTGAAGACTGTAACAGTTGTATTATTGCATTTGTAGAATTTTTGAAGCCTATTTATATTATTCACAATTGCATACACATAGTTATTTAATACATTTCTATAGCTCATGTACACATTTAATTTTTAACTTCTAAAATATAAGAGAGGTGTCTTTATATTTTATGTTGTATATAACATATAAAATAATGTCACCCCATACATAGTAAGCACCTAGTAAATATTGTGGAATACATGTCTGGGTAAATGGTCATTGGACAGAGAGTTCTCAACCCTTGTCTTCACACTTTTATATATATATATATATAAATAATATATATATATATATATAATATAACATGTATATGTATGGGTTTGGATTTTAAGGCAGTGTGCATATAGATACTACTTACCCTAAGGCAAACAAAATTATCAATAATAGTAAAATCCCCCTAATCTGATTTTAGATATTTCAAAACTCTGCCAGCTTTAAAGCTGTTCGAACTCTATTCAGGTCTACACTGAATTTTAGATTCTTATCTGTTATGTTTGAATTTTTGTGTTACCCCAAATTCATATGTTTAAATCCTAACTCCCAAGGTGACAGTATGAATATAAAGAGGTGTGGGACCTTTGTGAGTTTATTAGATCATGAGGGCAGAGCCTCATGAATGAGATTAGAACACTTATAAAAGAGGCCCAAGAAAGCTCCTTTGCCCTATCCACCACATGAGGACATAGTGAAAAGTCAGGAGTCTTTGGCCTTCAAGATAGCCCTTATCATAATCCAATCACGCTAGCACCCTGATCTCAGACTTCCAACTTCTAGAACTGTGAGAAAAAAAATTCTGTTGTTCAAAAGCCACCCAGTTTATGGTACTGTGTAATAGCAGCCCAAATAGGCTAAACCATTGCCAATATAATATTTGAGTGTGCCACTATCACAGGTAAATCTGCCTCACTGAAAAGTGAGTTCGTAGGAAGATTATTTGCTTTTAATAACCCCCTTTTGTTTTTTTCACTTTTATAACCATTACTTCTTTATTCCATTTACTCCAAAGTGAAGATGAAGAAGGTTGCTCAGACTAATTGCAAACAATAACAAGGGAGCAGAGTCAAGAAGAGCAGCTTTAGCAACTCAAGTCTATTCAGGTATTTACTCAGGTAGAGTTGCCGAGGTATTGGTTAGTCCTTTTGGTGACTGTTTCATTCAGGTGTGGATTTCCCTTGCCTAAACATGTCACCCCATACATAGTAAGCACCTAGTAAATATTGTGGAATACATGTCTGGGTAAATGGTCATTGAACAGAGAGTTCTCAACCCTTGTCTTCACACTTTTGGAGTATTCCTTCTTTATAACGGTTTCCAGGGCACCATGGAAATTTCTCCTGTTATTGTTGCTGCTGACAACTAGATCGACACTAACAGATGAGAACATTATTTAGAGAAAAAAATAATAACTTGCACTGTAGATATTGGAAAGTAAGTACTACATAAATGGGTAGGTGGCACAATAGCTTCTTAAACATTTGGTAGAAAATAAAAACATAAAATGGGGGAAGTTAACCATAAAAATTACTACAGTAGCCCTTTCATCCTCCTCCACAAAAAATTCACAGCATTGATGAATAGTGTTTGTTATAGATCTAATAATGTAATAGCAGGTTTGGATTTTTCTTGCACTCGTGGGCTTAAAATAAGTCTGAAAAGAGAACACCATTTACTTTGACATTGTTGTGGTTTTGTTTCTTTTTCTTTGGGGGGTATCTCTTTCTGTCATGCTTTGAAGGATGTGAAACTGTATAAATAAGGTTTAACTTAAATTATCCAGAAAAACAGTGTTTGTGTGAATGAACTAAAATTAAAACTAAAATACAGAGTCTCTCCTCATCTTTACTGTATATGTAGAACACAATACACCCCAAAATGAAATAAGAGAGGCTTTCTCCTCTTACTCAAGGCATTTATTTAATTCCCTTGCTGAGAATGTCTTCCTTTCTAGCATTTTTTTTTTATCTCTTTGCCTATTAAAATATACTTTGCCTATATACAAAAACATCTATCAGTCCTTTATACTTCCAAGAGAATTGAAGGCAATAAATATATGTCCCAATGAATAGCATTTTAAGTCTTGCCCTTAAAGAATGAAATAAGCTAATTTATTAGCTGGATTTTTGTTGAGCAGCAATACTGGAGTCTCGAGAGTATCGTGGTTATCAAGAGCTATAAGGGCAATCTTTTCCACAGGAAGTAGAAAACATTGCTCTGAAAAAAAAAAGTTTTAAGAACTATGGCACTAATATAATAACATACACTTTTAGGACATATTAAGCCAGGTACATAATTTATATCTTCCTTTTGTATCAACCTCTATACCTTCCTCCTGTAAGTTGTACCTGCTATACATAACAGATTATTATACTTCCCAAAATATCACTGCATAATTCCAAATATTTTTTTTGCTTTATCTTCAATTCTACTGCATGTTTCCTTGAGGATCTTAAGAAACAAATATGTATCTTCAAAATTCAATTTAAATTTTTCTTTCCCTCACCTCATATCTCCATTAACTTCTGTTCTTCATGAAACTTTCCTCTCATCAATGTTACTTTAGTCCTGTATATATCTTTAGTACTCATCAATGTTATTATAATTCTTCAATTGCTTGTCTCATCTGCTTCCCAATGCATTAGAATCAACTTGAGACAAAGAGTCATATCTTCTTTCCTTTTTTTCTCGAGGACCAAGATATTAGTATTACTAAAAATTTTAAAGACAGGGTAAATATATTGCAATGATTTTGTCTTCAGGGAGAGGGTTTCTTTATAGTTTGTCAACTTCAATAAAGTATCTTGAATTATTTTATTTCCCCCCTCTCTTTTTTAAAGAAAATCTTTAATACATATTTATTAACCTCTAAATTTAGAATGAGAGTTTTATTACCTACTTGGAAATGTCTATAATGTCTACCCTTATTCTACCTTCTCTGACAATTTAATTGTGTTCTATCAAAGATGTCTCTATTAAAATTGAAGCCAAAAATGGAAGCAATTATTTGGATAATTCAATCAAATATCTCAATTTGGAAGAATTTGTTTGAATGACTTGAGTAAAAGCAGAATGTTCTGTTTTCTAAATAATCTCCATAATTTCTTTAATTTGACTTACTGCTCAACTATTTGGTAAGGTTTTTTCTTACCTCCTGAGTTTGATTCTGGGACTTTGTAGAATTAACTGTTACCACCAGGTTAAAAATAGCCATTGATTTTTGCCTTTGAGTGTTAGGAAATTCAAAAAGGCCATGAACTCAAGCCATGTATGCAAGTTTATTTAAGAATCTGTGTGCTGTCAACACTGGCATCTGGCCCTTAATCCCTGTGGTGAAAGAAGAAGCTGCCTATTCTGCAGAAAGAAGAGATTAAAGTTCAGATGTGAACTTTTCTATTTTAAAAGAGAAAGACAGAGAAACATATTTAAGTACCATAGTTTATTATACAGAAAATAGAAAACTATATCTCTCAAGCATAATGTAGTACATAATTATATCTCCCCACTCATTCTGTCAATATCTTTGTTACTTTTTCTTAAATTAAAGCATAACAACCTAGTTCTTCCTATTCTCTAAAGCATAGCAACAATGCCAAATATTTATCTATGGATTTCTGTGTATTGGATATATTTTAAGTAATTTAATTGCATGGATTATCTTACTTACTTATCACAACAAACCTATAGGTAGATATTCCTTTACAGCTGGTGAAATTGTGATATAGAAATTACCTTGCTTGAGGTACTACATCTGGTTAGTAGCAGAGATAATATTTAAACCAAGAAAGTCAGAATCTAGAGTTGTTGCTTCTTAAATGAAATATCATACTTCCTCCAACACTATACATGTAATTGCTATTTGATTCTGGGCCCACATTTTTACCAATATTTGTATATGTTAATATTTTCACGTTAATAACTTCAAATAAAATGCTTTCATCTACAGCATTAATGATAAACTTGATGATCTTGATGATGAACTTAGCAGATGGTTCGTTCATAAATGAGATTTGACTGTCAAAATTCCTTAATTGGTGTTTCCTTCTTGACTGATTTAACTGCTAAAACAATTAAAGCAGCTTTCCTTTTCCCTTCTTACAGATACTATTGAGTGATTTATTGCTACACACAGTTTTTTAGTGTGAAAATTGTTCCAATATATTTGATGAATTGGGCATAGGAAAAATGTCTCCTTTAAACTACATTTCTTTTTTTTTATCAACTGAGCATGATACAAGATTCAGAGAGAAGTATTGTTTCCATTGGGACCACATATCTCTTTTTTTATTATTATTTTTTTATTTCAGCATATTATGGGGTACAAATATTACGGTTATGTATATTGCCCACGCCCCCCTCCCCCACACATATCTCTTTGATTTGAGTAGCTTTCCTAGCTGTCTTTGTCAGTATACTCAGTATGACTTGTAGGGTGACAAAGCTCACATTAGAAGATGCAAACATACATGGAAGACAGAATAAACAAATTTATTTTTAAGCTAAAGTATCCTCATTCTTTTCGTTCAGTTCTAGATTATATATTTATTTGAAATCAGAGAGGAAACTTTGTCATTTCAAAATTATAGTGTTGATTGTAGTGTGAGATCATTCAAAAGTAGAATATAATTTCAAATTTACACTTAAGAGGATGAAGAAATAGCTGCCCATTTCACAAGACAATTAATAATACAGGCATTATGAGAAATCAAGAATGTGAACACCAAATCTGTAGCTTGGGACTATTTCCCCAATGTCCACATGCTTAAGCTTTTTCAAACTAGAACTTCCTTGCTAAAATGTTTAAGTTTGATTTTTTTAAAATAAATTTAAATATTTTTCCTAAAATAATAATTTATTCTGAAACATTCAGGGAAAAATAGAAAGAAGTAATAAAATCTATATAAAAAGTTTTTCACTTGATTATGATATTTAGTTTTCATGCTGTATAGTTTATTTAGGCATTTCTTTAACAGAATAATCCTTTTAAAATATAAATTTGATCATGTCATTTTTCTTTAAAGACTACAATGGCTTCCCATTATACTTAAAATAAAACTAAGATCTCTATCAATGGCCCAAGAAAGAATGTCAGAAGTTTTTTCAAGTGTTTTGGTTGTCCCCTGTACTGTGCCACAACTTCACTAAGGAAAATAAGAGAATAATACATCTTGAAATGCATGGGAAAATACCATACCACAAAGAATTGTTCTGAATATTTCAGTACTTACTAATATCTAGATTAGACCCTAATAAAAATTTACATTTAATAGTAATTATTTTATAATTAATGAGAAGATAAAAATTGGGCAAATCAGGTGAAGTTGGCACTGTGTTTTCACAGTAACTGAATCAAAGAAATGGAAATTTACAAATTACCTGACAAAAAATCAAAAGAATGATCCTAAGGGTACTCAGAGAGACACAAGAGAATGCAAACAGACAATTCAATAAAATTGAAAAAAAAATCATGATATGAATGAAGAAATCAAAAAGGAAATTAAAAAGTATCCTGAGACAAACAACAATGGAAACACAACATATCAAAACCTATGGGATACAGTAAAAGCAGTTCTAGCAAGAAAGTTTATAGTAATAAATGCCTACATTAAAAAAAGAAGAATCTAAATAAATATCATAATATTATGCCTCAAGAAACTAGAAAAATAAAAACAAAGCAAACCCAAAGCTAGCAGAAGAAAGGAAATAATAAAGATCAGAATGGAAATAGATCAAATACAAAAAAGAAAAACCATAGAAAAATTAACAATATCAAGAGTTGGTTGCTAGAAAGATAATATCAACAAACTTCTAGATATACTTACTAAGAATAAATGAAAGAAAACTCAAATAAATAAAATCAGAAATTAAAGTTTAGACATTATGACAAGTGCCTCAGAAATAAAAATGATAAGGGACTATCAATAATTATATGCCAACTAATTGGAAATTTGTAAATTCCTAGAAAAATATAACCTCCTAAGGTTGAATCAGGAAGAAATAGAAAGCTTGAGCTAAACAATAACATTTAAAGAAGTTGAATAAGTAATTTAAAACCTTCCAAAAAAAAAATAAGAAAGAAAAAAAGAAAAAAGCACAGGACCAGATGGCTTCAGGGCTGAATTTTACTAAACATTCAAAGAGTCATTACAAATACTTCTTAAACTCTTTCAAAAAATAGAGCTGGAGGGAATTATTCAAAACACATTTTACAAGGCCAGTATCACCTTGATACTTGAGCCAGACAAAGACACTGCAATAAAAATATTAATAAAACTACAGGCCAATATCCTTGATGAACAATCATGCAAAATTCTTCTACATAATATTAGCAAACCGATTTCAACAACACATCAAAAAGAGTATATATCACAACAAAATGGAGTGGTATCCCTGGTATGTATACCTGGGTTTAATGTACACAAATCAATCAATGTGATATGTTACATTAACAGAATGAAAGATAAAAACCACATAATCATCTCAACACAGAAAAAGCATTTGACAAAGGTCAGCATTCTTTCTTGATAAGAACTCTTAAAAGTTTAGATATAAAAGGAAAGTTCATCAATATGAATAAGGCCATTTATGAAAAACCCACAGTTGATAATTAACAGGAAACAACTGACAGCTTTTCGACTAAGATCTGGTGGTATAAGGTAGACATGCCCCCTCTTGTCACTGCTATTCAATATAGTACTGGAAGTACTAGCAAAAGCAATCAGACAAGAAAAAGAAATAAAAGGTATCTAAAATGGAAAGGAAGCATAACTATCTCTATTTGCATATTACATGATCCTATATGTAGAAAACCCCAAAGATTTCACCAAAAAAATAAAACTGTTATAAATGAATGCAGTAAACTTGAAGGATACAAAATTGACATAAAAGTGAGTAGCATTCCCATATACAAATAGCTGAAAAAGAAATCAAGAAAATAATCCTATATATAATAACATAAAAAGTAAAAATATTAATAATAAGGAATAAATTTAACAAAGGAGATAAAAGATTTGTACACTGAAAACTATAAAACATTGATGAAAAATTGAAGAAGACTCAAATGGAAAGGTATTTTATGTTTATGAATAGGAAAAAATAATATTGTTAATATGTTCATACTATCCATAGCAATATACAGATTAGATTTAATGCAATTCCTATCAAAATTACAATGGTATTCTTCACAGAAATGGAAAAATAATTCTAAAAGTCATATGGAAACCCCAAATAGCCATAGCAATACTAAAAAATAAAAACAAAATTGCAGGCATCACACTTTCTGATATAAAATTATATTACAAAACTTTAATAATCAAAACTGTAAAGTGCTGGCATAAAACCAGACACATAGACCAGTGGAACAGAATAGAGAGCCCTGGAAAAAATCCAAACATATATGATCAACTAATTTTTGACAAGGACATCCAGAGGACACAGTAGGGAAATGGTGCTGGCGAGACTGGATTTCCACATGCAAAAGAGTGAAATCAGACCTTTATCTTACACTATGCACAAAACTCAACTCAAAATGGATCAATGGCCTGAAGTCACAAAATTCCTGGAAAAGAACGTGGGAAAAATCTTGACGTTGGTCTTAGCCATAATTATTTTGGATGTGCACCAAAAAGCTCAGACTACAAAAGCAAATTTAATTAAATGGGACTACATCAAACTAAGAATCTTCTGCATAGCAAACAAAATGAAAAGGCAACCTACAGACTGGGAAAAAATATTTGCAAACCACATTTTTGATAAAGAGTTAATATCTAAGACTTGCAAAGAATCCTTAATACTCAATAGCAGAAAAACAAAAACTGAAGTAAAAATGAGCAAAGAACCTGAACAAACATTTCTCCAACAAAAACATAAAAATAGCAACAGGTATACGTAAAGGTGCTCAACATCACTAATCATTAGGGAAATACAAATCAAAACCACTATGAGAGATCAATTCACATCTGAAACAATGTCTATTATCAAAAAGAGAAGATGCAGCAAATGTCAGCAAGGGTGTAGAGAAAAGGTAGCCCTAGTACCCTGTTGGTGGGAACACAGATTGATACAGCCATTATGGCAAACAGTATGGAGGTTTCTAAGGAAATTAGAACTTCAACTACAACATGATCCAGCAATCCCTCTTGTGGGTATGTACATAGGAGAAGAAATCATCATCTCTTAAAGATACCTGCCCTCTCAGGTTCATTGCAGCATTATTCACAACAGCCAAAATATGTAAACAAACTAAATGTCCATCAATGGACAAATGGATAAAAAATGGTGTATATATAAGATTCAGCCAAAAAAAAAAAAAAGGAGATCCTTCCATATGCCATAACCTGAATGAACCTGGAAAAGTAAATAAGCCAGACACAGAAAGAAAAATATTGCATGATCTCACTCATATGTGAAATCTAAAAAAAAAAAAAAAAATTCAAATACACAGAGAGAGAGAGAGAGAATAAAACAGTTGTTACTATAGGCAGGGAGGGGGGTGTGACAAGGAAAGGGGGAGATACTGGTCAAAGGATATATGTAGGAGTAGCAAGTTTAGACATCTAATGTACAACATAAGGACTTAAGTTAATAAATTGTGTTGTTTTAGGTTTTTAAAAAATAATTATATTTTAGTTGTTCTTGTCAAAAAAAGGTATGTGAGATGATAAATATGTTAATCTGCTTCACTATAGTAACCACTTTACTATCTATATGTATCTTATAACATCATGTTGTAAACAAATGTAAACACTAAATTTTTTTTTACAAAAAACAGCACGTGAGAGTGATAATAGGAAAAAATGGTACAAACCTTGATCTATTATAAATTGAAGAATTAGGAAAGTGTGATATCAAAGAAAATAAACAGAAAAGTTAGTAATCAATTGATCATTTTATTATTTTTAGGCCATATTTGTTGATAGAAATAATACATGTTCTTGCTCAGGTAATGTGCCTGATATTCATCCTACATGCCCATATCATGAAGGTGCAATTTGGTTATCTGGAAGACTTTGGAAAACATAAAGTAATAGATAGATAGATAGATAGATAGATAGTACAGTTTATTTTAAAAAAGGAAGGAAAGGAGAAAGGGAAGAAGAAAAGAAGAAAGAAGGACAACACTTATTATTAAAGAGGGAGGAAAAAACCCCACATTTTGTTTCTTCACTGACCTCAGGTGAAAATGAGCATCTATATAATAATAATATTTCAAATGTATAATAAAGTGTCCACAAAACGCTGCCAGCACATAATAGTGCTAAAAATGTGCTGTTCCTGTACTATAACATTAAGCTTTTAACATTTTACTATTAAAACGTTTTAGGTTATGTTGCAATAATAATTAAGGTTTATTAAAACTTTAAGTTTATTCTTCTTAACAGAATATTCGTGATAGTGATATTTGCCTTCACTCTCAGCTTTGGTCAGGAAACAGAATTTGGGCAACAAATTCAGAAGAAATAGAAATAGAAACATAATCATACTTAACAATGTCACAGAACATAGGCCCCTATTTTGACAGCATGGAGTAGAAAAATGAATTAGCATATTTAGAAAAGTTTTACATTTTCTTACATAATCTCTGTGTTGAAAAACCCCTTTTGATGTATCCAAATTTATTTTTGTCACTCACTGCCTCTTTAAAATATACTTAGGCAATTTTCTACTCACAAATAAAACTTGTTCTAGAGATACTTTAAATTGTAATCATAGACACAATTCACTAATTAGAATGTTCAATCCAAGATATTCATTACAACTCTGAATTTGGATTTAATAGCATATTTTAACCCGTTAACGCCAGCCTGTTTCAGGCTGGAAACTTTCAGGATTAAAAATGGTTATGGTTGGCTTTTCTATTTATTCATGTAAAGTTATCTCATAAAAAATTCCCTTCCCTGCCTTTTTTTATATGCTGTTTTCACATTAATGACAGTTCTTATTTTAGCCATCATTCAGCTCTAGGGGCCTGACATATATTTTGGGAGAGTTTCTTTCCTGAGTTCCTCTGAAGCTAGCTGTTTCTCTTCTGTAATTCTCTTGACCATGGCAAATTAATCTCTCTCTTTTTTTTTTTTTTCGGAGACAGGGTCTCGCTCTGTCACCCAGACTGGCATGCAGTGGCCTAAACTAACCTCTATTCTAAGCCATCTTTGTCCACTCTTTTCCTGAGCTCTGGGTATGCACCTTCAGCTTTTTACTGCTGAGTTCCCCCATGACTCCAGGTGGCGCTATTGGACAGAAGTCAGGATGCCCTGCTATTTGCACAGCTCAAATCCACTAAGAGAGACCCATACCAGGCATCCATTGTTATGGCATATCCAGAGAGTGTAGGTCCATCTCAATGCTGCAGAATTCTCCGAAGAGTTATATTAAGTTCTATATTATTTTGCAAGAGTTTCAAGGTGGGAGTCAGACCCTAGTCCGTTCTGCCTTCCAGATGAAGGAATCACACATTAAGCTCTCCAGAGATTCCTGTGACAGTCCACACTCTTGAGTCCAGGGATCAGATCCTCCTCTCTGAACAAGGAGAGAGAATGAATACCACATTATATTTTTATTCACAGATATCTTCCTCTTAATATCTTCTTCCCCAAAACCCTCTCACCTTTCTCTCATCTCTTATATACTTGAGGTGAGAGGATTTTAAAACCTCAGACCAATGTGTTGTTGTTACTTTATAATTTTTTTGTAGATTCTGAACATGGTGATTTACCCTAGGAATTTCATATCTACTGTTTGTTGAGTCATATATGAAATCTCAAAATTAATGAGTTGTTATACTTCCAAAATCTTAATTAGTTATAGTGAAATGAAACTGGCTTCCTAAGACATCTTGTATATTTAAATACATTCAGATACACTTACACGAAGCATTTGAGCAAGAAAATGCCAGGAGATTAAAGGAAGCATGAAAGAATCAGGCACAGACAAGAAGAGACAATCTGCTTCTGACACTTAGGATACTGGAATAGGTTGTCTGCTGAAAGAGAGCAATTCTGCAGATATAAAATAGATTCCTGTAGGATTTGTTTATTCATTCACTCATATAAAATAAAGATGAATATCTTATATGTACCAACCTATGTATAGTGAGCTGGAATCCTGTACCAAGAGTACCAAACATTAGTCAGATTTCACAAAATTATTAATAATTACCATAATTTTCTAATGAAAAGTTCACATAGTATTCTCCAAGTCTTCTTAGAAAAATTTAAAAGTGCCTTGTAAAATGATCAATGTGAGAGCATAAGCATGGTTTTCCTTTTGGTATGCTACCTGATATTATTGTTTTACCTTCCTTTCAGTAAGTCATAGCTGATATTTGACAAGTGAATTTTTATTCTATTAATTATCATTTCCTCAAATTTTCAAATAAGAATTCAAGTCAACAGAAATAGAACATTTTGAAAATTACCTGTTCTTTTAAAGATACAATCGGTTGGTCTCAAATAGTTCAACTAGTCATAGTCTTTAAGAAAAATATACATTTAGCTGTCTTTCAGTGATGACAAATTATTTAATCATAATGTTAATTAAATGTGCACAAATATGAAATTAGTAATAAACTCCCTAGTATATCATTTATACAACTACAAAACCACAAAGTTGTAAATTAAATATAAACATTAAAATATTGATGAATTTAAATGATACATTAACATAATATCATATGAAGGTTTGATGGTTTGCTAAAATTAACTCACCACTTAAAATACAAAAACACTATTTTAGTTCAGTTTTTGAGTTCAGTATACTAACTCTAATGTCTGGTATGTGATGACTCCATTCTTGAATTAGTTTTAATTTTGTTATTCAAGCTACTCTAAAATTTGAGTTCATACATTGTGCCATGAGGTCCCATGGTCTTGGTTTAGCAAGAAAACATCGTTTCCTTATTTGTTGACCTCTGTTCTTTTCTCATTAACCTGAAACCATTAAAAAGTAAGATGATTTGTTGACTCAACAAATCGTAAACATAGAAGTAAATCCACTTACTGAACTCACACTGTAACGTAGCCACTACAGCTATAATTAACTATGTCGTTCTAAGGTAGTCATTGAAATGGTGCAGTACATACTACTATGTTTTTTCTAACCTTGTAATTGAAGTAAATGCATATATTTAAAAATTTCTCATGGTAACTACTAAAAAGGAAGAGTTAGAAGAAGAGGAGCAGGAGGAAAATGGTAAGAAGGAAGAGAAGAAGTAGAGGAAACTTTCAGAACTTTCAGGAATATATGACTCTCTAAAAGGCAGATATTTAGACCTTGTGTAACTTTGTGCTGTAACAATAGCTTATAAAACAGCATTTGATTTTATATTAGGTTATACAATCAATATACTCCGTTTTAGTTTTATTTCTTATTTTGAATATTTGATATATATATAACATATGACATGCACATAAGTTATGAAGCATAAAAAGTGCCTGAGAACCTATGCACATCTTAAACACTGCAATATTACAATCACTCCTCCCTCTGACACATTCCCCATTCATTATTCTAAGTCCCTGCCACACACCCATCCAGAGGTGTCACCATTCTGAATTTTGAACTTACCATTTTTTGCCTTATGATTTATAGTTTCACATTTATATTTACACAATATATTGTCTAGTTTTAGTTTTCATTGTTTAAAAGTGATACGATAATGTAATATATGGTATTTCATGGTTTATTTTTCACTCATTTACTTGTTGCTTAATCACTTTGGTTAGTTTACCTTGTATCTCCGTATTTAGTTCAAAGTTAGTAAATTTATAATTATTTCTTAAAATTTCACCTCTGAAGTCCTTGAGAGTCTAAATCTGTTCTTGCTTCCCTCCCCACACTCCCCACACACAAATTTTCACTCATGCTGAGAGAAAGAACGAGCGAGAGTGAGAGAGAGAGACAGAATGGTGATATTTCACTGAGTTTATTATTTAGTAATTTATAATTTGTAGAAACTTAAAGCCTAAATTAATGATGTTTTCTTCCAGTGAGAATGTTCATTTTCTTTTTCTAGGATCAAGAGTGCACTTCTGATAAGGGACCCTCCATGGCCCATGGTCTTACCTCCCAACTACAGTACTAATATTGACACTTGTCTATCCTCCATCCCACAGAGAAGCCTACATCCCCATAAGCTTAGTGCTATTTTTGTCCACTCTTAGTTTTCTATAGTGGGGTGCAAGCCCCTAAAATCCATGAGATATATATTTTATGCAGAATTTAGTTTTTCACTATGAGTAAACCTACGAAATGTCTCATCTGGAAATGTGCTAGAAGCAGGTACCATAACCTACCTGCTTATGGCATTTTTATCTGGTTATTTTTATTTCATATATATATATGTATATATATAACACATTGGAATTTATTTTTTCAAGCAACTAAGCATTTTCACATGAACAGATCACAATGAACATAAAATCATGAGATTTTAATGAATTGTGTGTTGTTTCACACTTACTGACATTGTTTCACACTGACATTCATTTCAAAATTTATTACAAAACTGTATATCAATCAAATATGTATGCCACAAAAATAATCATATAAATATCTCCTCATATTATTGAGTTTCTCTGGTTCATTTAGCCTTTTTTTTTTTTTAATGAGGGAAGTGGTTTGGGAGTCAAACAATAGCTTCCGATTTTAGTTTTGATATCCCTTTGTCTCATCACATAATTTGCACAGCAGGAGATAATCAACCTCTTATTGGCGGTGTCACATGAGTTTGAATTAATAATGTATAAAATATATATTAGTTTACACTAGAAGATTCTAATTACCAAAATTATGGCATACTCTACTCCCTGTTCTGTTTCTTTTATTCAAGATATTTAAAAGTCAAATTAGTAACAGTAGAACTCTTTTGGCAGAGGTGGATACCTAACCTAAGTTTAACCAATCTAAATCCCCAGAATAAGAATATATAATTAGGATGAAGTTCATGTAAATTGCCATGGAATGAAAGATATTGGTCCAGGGGAGCTCAGTGGTGGCCAACTTCTATTAACTATGAAAATAGGGGAACAGAGAAGACTAGTTTAGAGAATAGAAAGATTAAAGCAGCAGAAGAGAAAGAAAAGTGAAAGACACAAGTGTGATTCTAAGTGCTTTTATAGGTTCATTCCAATCCCTTCTTTAGTATCTCCTGTTCTTGTGTTCCATGAGATGCTACTATGCCCTTAAAAATATATATATATATTTTATATAAATATACATATATATACTCTTTTGCATTTTATTTTTTGAATTTATTCTATTATTTGCAACTAGAGAGCTTGACTATTTTTAATCTAAGCTTTGGATAAATGCATACAAAAGAAATTTCACCACTAGCACAATCATTATTCCTATCAGATCCACTGTGTGACTCTGTGCAAGTTACTTAACCTGTTTTGTGTAAAATGCAAGTAATAATATTTCTATCTTTTGTGCCAATTAATACTTATAAGATGCTTATAACAGTGCCTCGATCATAATAAGCACTATGTAATTGTTGACTCTTGTTTGTATCCTGTCCATTTTTTAAGAATTTTAAATTTGTCAATCACGTATCATATGAAACTGGGAGCATACAGTCCATTTGATGGGACTGGATTTTTTAATGGAATTATTTAGCTATTTTTTTTTCTTTTTAGGAAAGAGAGAGGGGAAAAGAAAAATTTAAATAATTACCTATAAATAGTGTTTATCACACAGAAGAATAACCTACTTTTTAAAAAGGAAGTTTAAAGTAAATCTTTTTAAAAAAATTTGCCACATTTCAGGTTGCTGTTTCTAACATGTACCACATTATCATTTTGTAAATAAACCAAATAACTCTCAATAGTGATATTCTTGAGAAGTATCAATCTTTAAATTGTCACAATTTCTCTCTGTGGTTTTCCTGTCAACACAACCTACTGCTTTAATATAAAAAGCCATTTGAAATGAACACAGTTCACTATTAATGAAACGTGTAGTCAGGGTCACAGTAATTTCTTGTCTGCAGTGAAGTACTTCCTTTAGATTCTTAGCCTTCTCTTGAAGAACTGATGTGTTCAGCTTTAAATAATAAACTAAACTGTTCTCTCTTGTGTCAGAATGTAGGCCAGGTGGCCAGAAAGATAACATGACAACTTTAGGAAGGAATTTCCTACCCCTTCATACCTTATGAACTAATTCTTTCATTCCTTTTCAAACGCTGGCAAGCAAAGGAAGAAGGTTCTTATAAAAGAATGGGAGGAAAAAAACAGATTTCAATTCATCATGACAAATGTATAAGTGAAAATAGCCATATATTTCCAAAACCAAACCAAGGTACGCCTCTTTAGTTTTTTTTTATGAAAAAGCTCAAGAATATATGTATGTATGTACATATGCACATTTCCCCTGAATAAGCAAGGTGAACGATGGAAACAGACGTTCTATCTCTAAATTGTTAAGAGGAAAATGGGAAACGGATGATGGTTATCACCATTGGAGTAAAATTTAAAATTACTGGGGAAAAACTAAAGTATATAAAATAGATTTATGTGATGTATTAAGTTAACATTATTTTTCTCCAAAGAAAGTTGCTTGGGGTTTTGCGAATTTGGCACTAGTTGCCATTTGCAATCTTATTGGTAGATTGTTGTCACATTTCTAAGATTTCTCTAGTGGGGACACATGAATTACTCCTCTTCTGCAGAATACACTGTCTGAAAATTGAGCATGTCCATGGTTGTCCTAGTTGTTCAGTTTGCACCTGGTTCTGCTTGGACTATGAATCAGCAATTAGAGTACCCCTAGAAGTTGGGAACTATCTTAGTTTTCTATCATTGTTTTAACAAAATGTCACAAACCTAGTGCCTGAAAACAAAACAAATTTAGTATATCTTATAGTGCTGTAGATCTGACACAGGTCTTGCTGGCCTAAAATCAAGGGAGAGGTAGGACTGTGTTCATTTCTGGAAGCTCTAGGAGAAAATCTGTGACCTTGCCTTTTCCAGCTTCTGGAGGCTGCCCTCAAGCCTTTGCTCATGGCCCCCTTCCTCCACCTGGAAACGGGCAGTTTGAATCCTTCTCACACTGCATCATTCTGACCTCCTCTTCTGCATTTCTCTTCCAATTTTAAGTGGCAACATCTCCCCCAGCCAGGATAATCTTGCATAATCTCCTTATGTTACAGTCAGCTGTTTAGCAAACTTAATCCCACCTTCAACCATAATTCCCTTTTGCCACAGAACATAACACATTTGCAGGTTCCTGGGATTAGGATGTGGATATCCTTGGGGCCAGTGGGTGCATTTTTCTGTTTACTACAGGGACTTTATTTGCTGTCTGTGTTGTTTAGCTTGTGTTGTTCAATGCTAATTTTCATTTAAAAAGATCACCAATTTAATAACTAAATGTGTCCGCTTGAGGTAAAATAACTAAATGTCTCCACTTGCGGAAATATAATAGAAACATTACTTGATATTCATGTAAGAGACTGGTTATTGTCAATATAAAGATAGAATAATTATTGAAAAAACTATCTGTTTTTTTTCGAAGTGGAATGAGTAACAAAATGCGGATGCAATTTACTCCATTTATTGAAAACCAAACTAATAAATGTCCTACGTAATATTCATTGTTCCTGTTATGAACTCAGGTTGGTAATTTTAGAAGCAACCAAGCAAATTCTGAATACAGCCATGTGATAAAACTAAACAGGGTGGTTTAAAGATGTACAGATATGGTAACGTAAAGGGAAAAGAAGACTAAACACATTGTTGAATAGGGCAAACAAATCGGTTGCTAACCTTAGATTTCAAAAAATTATCTCCTTTAAAATGTTGACCAATTGTGTCTCTGACTAAGCAATACTTGAATCAAACCCAGCATGCATGAAACATAACACTTCTTTTTCTGAGTTTCCATTTCTGAGAAAAAGTTATTTTAGTTTAGATATTATTTTACCAGAAATAGCAAAAATAATAAACACTTATTGTAACCTTACATCACCAGGACTTTAGGACTTTAGGCCTTCTGCACTCCTGACATAAAATAAAGCTAATTGTAAGCATTTAATATGCATGAGAAACTAAGATTTTATGTACTTTATTTCATGTATCCTTCAAATAATTAACCCAGGATGTCAATATTATTATATCCATTTTGTAGATGTAGAAACTGAAGCTCTGAGAGGTTAAATAATTTACTTAGGAATATCTACAGAGTAAGAGAGAGAGCTGGCATTTCTAACCTATACATCCTGGCTCCACAACCTTTACTATTAAGTGGTTCTCTACCATCTTATAACATGGGCCACATGCAGGTATATTTCCTCTTAAATTTAAGATGTATAACAGTTTGCAATCTTAAATTTTGATCAGTTATCCTTAAGATAAAGAAATTTATAATTTATTTCCCATGCTATTAGACAATTATCAAACCTTATATATCTTAGATTGTCATTATCCTTATCTTCCCTGGGAGAGATATGCTATATTGCATTATTTGTTCAACCACTACATTTTCAAACTCAAAATTACAGACTTCATGTCATCTAAATATAAGAGCGTGTAAGCTTTTCACAGCTGAAAAATATTGAAAGTCTGTTGAAATTTGTTTGGCATTATTTGATTGGACTTGGATGCACATGCTTGTTGTTCTTTTTTTTTTCTTCCCTGTTCTTTATGGTTTGTGTGTGTGTGTGTGTGTGTGACAAGGTCTCAGTCTGTAACCCAGGTTAGAGTGCCCTGGTGGTATCATAGCTCACTGCAACCTCAATCTCCTGGACTAAAGTGATCTTCTTGCCTTAGCCTCCTGAGTAGCTGAGAGTAGTACAGGTGGGCCACACACCTGGCTAATTTTTCTATTTTTTTGTAGAGACATGGTTTAGCTCTTGCTCAGGCTGGTCTCAAACTCTTGTCTCAAGTGATCCTCCTGCCTTGGCCTCCCAAACTGCTAGGATTACAGGTGTGAGCCAACATACCCAGACTTGTGTCATTCTTAGTTTAGTAGTATAGTGAGAGTAAAAGCTCAATATGACCATATATTAGTTTTCTATTGTGTAACAAATTGCCACAAACTTAGCCATGTAAATTATAATTTTACAATTTCTATAGGTCAAGAATCTGGATATGGATGCCATTTGCTCAGGGTCTCCCAAGGCTGAAATCAAAGGACTGCAATCCCATTTTAGGCTTAGAGTCTTTTTTCTAAGGACATTGTTTACTAACAGAATATATTTCCTTACTTTTGTTTGTAGTTATAGTACTGAAGCCCTTAGCTCCAAGAGGCCACCCGCTGTTTTTGGTCCTGTGGCTTGTTCTTCTTCTTCATTGAAGCCAACAGATGGATATCTCTCTGATGCTTCATTTTCTTTACATGGCTTCTCTTATCAGATCAGGTCAATCCTTTTGATTAATTCAAAGTAACAGAATAATTTAATCACAGGAATTAATATTCCATTATATTCACAGGGTTGCCTACAGATAAGAGGAAGGGACTGTACAGGGTGATATACTAGCGAGTAGGAAACTGGGGGCATCTTAGAATTCTGTCTACTACAGAGCATTTTCCGAAATTTGATTTCAACAATATAAACTGCCCTTCTCTTAGGTATCCAGACTAGGAAAGACTTTGCTCTTAAAATTTAGCAATATTATATATGTAATTTTAATATGCATATATGATTCTTATGCACACTTTGAAATGTAAAATATCAGAGTCTCTTTTGTCTATTTGAAACATATTGTCTCTTAGTGGTGCTAATTTTCTGTGTCATTTAAGAGCTTGAATATGGAAAATAAATATTTGTGTTTAATTTTAAGTTTATTTGTGGTGTTTTAACACAGCTTTTTATACACTAAGTTGATATAATTCATTTAATTTATTGAATGATTAGTGAGACTTCATTTCTGTTTAAAAAGCAAATAAATTGACCTATATTAATAAAAGATTGATATAACAGCTTAAGTACAAAACAAAATAATTTTTTTGTACAAATTCTTACAATACAATACTTCTAAGAATTTAAGGAAGTATCTTACTGAATTAAAGATGTTCACGCTTTAAAGAAAGTAACCAGATCTATGATGGGTGCCTCACTAGCAGAAAATCTAGTTGCTGTGGCATCTCTGAGAGTGAGACACTTAGGGTCAGACTAACATGAAAATTCATAATAGGAAAATACACAATCGCCTTTTAGACTTTTGTCTTCTAGTCCTCAAAAATATCTTCTCATGGAGAGAATAAGTAAATTAACTTTTATTTATTTATCCATTTACTTATTTATCTATTTAAAGAATTGGGTGTCTTGACCAGGCTGGAGTGCAGTGGCCAATAATAGCTCACTGCAGCCTCAAAATCCTGGGCTGAAGCGAACTTCCCTCCTCAGCCTCTCAAGTAGCTGGAACTATAACTGTGCACCACTTTACCTGGCTGGCTTTTAATCTTAGGTTTACGTTCTAGGTATCAATGAAAGTTTCTATACAGCAAGAAAAATTGCCCAGCTTTATGGCAGGAACGAAAGTAAAATTAGCTGAAATGTGGAATTACCTCTCTCATTAGAACTGAGGCTAATCAGGGGAAAGCCTTATGTATTATGACACTTCCTATTATAGTTTTAAGAATTTAGATGTGTTACATTACAAATTTCACCTGATGTCATTATACTGTGATGACATATGGCCACAGCAGATGCTTGGCTACAACATGACCTGGAACGGAAAGTCCATTGTGAAGATGAGTAACATTAGCACTCCTCTATGTGATAGGTAATTTGACTAAAAATGTATCTACATATTATTCATAGAGGATAATCATGGACTTTTGGAATACACATGTTGTTTTTAACAACAAAGCTTGAATGATTTATGTAGTTGACATAAGGCAATTAATCTCTATGAGACATAAGTAATTCTCACATTTAATTATCTATTTATAACCTAGGTATCTATTATTCAAATATAATTTCTCAAGAAATAATGTAATAAATAGTGCCTATATTCTCAAACTACTCTATTTTCTTCATTCAACTTATCTAACACAATGCAAGTTAATAACAATATATTTAAATATATAATAGCTGCTATCATAACAGATTTAATTAGTATAAAATAAAACAAACTCCTAGTAAAAGTATTTAATATAGTCAAGTGTGAGTAATTAAAGAAGACAGGTTAATCAGATTATTGTGAATAGAATTTTTGGTTACTTACTTGGCTTTTAAATAAAAATGATAGTAGTTTTCATTAAATATAATTTCACTCTAAGTCATCTACTTTGCATTTTTATAGGGTATATCCAGTACTGTTTATAATTTGCAAAAGTATCAGCTCTGATTAGGATACAGTGTTATCTCCAAAGTAAAAACAGAGAAGTTCTGATTTTATTGCATCTAGCACAGGCATGTTATATAATATGAATTCCTTTGGATTATTTGCTGTCATAGGCTCTTGAGGTCATTAATTCCCTGTGCCATCTGATTTCACTTATTTTGGATTATTTCCTACTACGTTTAATTTTTTGTGTGGGTGCTCTTTGCAGTTACTTATGTAGTTACTGCTATTGTTTTTTTTCTGTTTTCTCCCTCCAGTGGGATTCTTCTGTTTCATATATACATGATTGACTAACAAGTTATGTCAATAGTCAGTAGTTTAAAAACAAATTATTTCTTCTTATGATCTTATAGGTTGACAATACTCAACTGTATGGCTCTTGCCATGCTTTGTGTCACTAATGTCATGTGGTTGTGGTCAAATGTTAATGGAAATTTAGACATTGTAGTCCTAAGAAACACAGATTTCAAATTTTTTCAAGATGTATTTCTTTCATTTCATGCACCATTTGCTTGACACATAAAGGCATCTAGTCATGTCCTTTGACCAAATTAAGGTTGTTGATGTTCCTTTTCATGTAGGATTTAGCCATGTTTGTATGGTGCAAGGTAGTTTGTTTTTTCTAATGTGGAAAAATATTTTTCTCCCATTGTATTATTTGGATACATTTTTTAGAAATTAATTAAATGCAAATGTGGCAGAGTCAACTATTTTTTTCTATTCTGTTCTGATCCATTAATTTATATGTGTATTTTTATCAAATGTACCACACTATCAGGTACAGCTTACATCATGTGATTAATCAGGTGTCATTTAAATTTTTTATTTCAGCATATTACGGGGGTACAAATGTTTAAGATACATATATTGCCATTGCCCCACCTGAGACAGAGCTTCAAGTGTGTCCATCCCTCAGATGGTGCCCACTGAACAAATTAGGTGTGCATATACCATTCCCTCCCACCCCCTTCCCATCTGCCTGACACCCCATGAATGTTATTACTATATGTGCACTTAAGTGTGGATCAGTTAATACTAATTTGATAGTGAGTACATGTGGTGCTTGTTTTTGCATTCTTGTGCTACTTCACTTAGTACAATGGACTCCAGCTCTATCCAGGATAATACAAGATCACCATTGTGTTTTGTGGCTCAGTAGAACTCCATGGTATACATATACCATATTTTATTAATCCACTCATATATTGATGGGCACTTGAGTTGTTTCCACATCTTTTCAATTGTGAATTGTACTGCTATAAATATTCTAGTGCAGATGTCTTTTTAATTGAATGTCATTTGTTCCTTGGGTAGATGCCCAATAATGGGATTGCTGGATCAAATGTTACTTCTTCTTGTAGCTCTTTGCGGTATCTCCATATTACTTTCCAGAGAGGTTGTACTAGTTTGCAGTCCTACCAGCAGTGTAGGAGTGTTCTTATCTCTCTGCATCCACACCAACATTTATGTTTTAGGTCTTTTTGATAAAGACCATTCTCAGTGGAGATAAGTGATATTTCCTTATGGCTTTGATTTGCATTTCCCTGATGATTAGAGATGTTGAACATTTTTTCATATGTTTGTTGGCCATTAGTATATCTTCTTTTGAAAAGTTTCTGTTTATGTCTTTTGCCCACTTTTTAATAGGTTTTTTTGATTTTTTTCTTGCTGATTTTCCTGAGTTCTATATAGACTCTAGTTATCAGCCCTTTATTGGATGTGTAACATGTGAATATTTTCTCTCAATTGTAGGTTGTCTGTTTGGTCTCATGATAGTTTCCTTGGCTGTGCAGAAGCTTAATTTAACTAAGGAGGTGAAAGACCTCCACAGGGAGAACTACGAAATGCTGAGGAAGGAAACAGCAGAGGACATAAACAGATGGAAAACCATACCATGCTCATGGGTTGGCAGAATCAATTGTTAAAATGTCTATACTACTCAAAGTTGTCTACAGATTCAATGCAATCCCTATTAAAATACCAACAACGTTGTTTTCAGATCCAGAAAAAGTAAATCTACACTTTGTATGGAAACAGAGAAGACCTCATATAGCAAAAACAATCTTAAGCAAAAAAGAACAAATTGGAAGGCATCAATTTACCAGACTTCAAGCTATACTACAAGGCTATAGTAACTAAAACTTCAAGGGAATGGCACAAGAACAGAGACATAGACCAAAAGAACAGAACTGAGAACCCAGATATAAAACCATCTTCATAGAGCCATCTAATCATTGAAAAAGCAGATAATAACATACACTGGGGAAAAGAATCTGTATTCAATAAATAGTGCCGGAACAATTGGATAGGCACGTGTAGAAAATTAAAAAAGAATCCATACCTCTCACCTCTTAGAAAAATCACCTCACGGTGGATAATAGACTTACACCTAAGGCATGAAACTATAAGAATTCTACAAAAAAATGTAGGAAAAAATCTTATAGATATTGGCCTAGGCAAAGAATTTATGAAGAAGACCCCAAAGTCAATCACAACAAAAATAAGTAAATGGGACCTGATCAAATTAAAAAGCTTCTGCACAGCCAAGGAAACTATCATGAGAGCAAACAGAAAACCTACAGAATAGGAGAAAATATTCACATTGCACATCTGATAAAGGGCTGATAACTAGAGTCTATATAGAACTCAGGAAAATCAGTAAGAAAAAATCAAACAAACCTATTAAAGCATGGGCAAATGACATGAACAAGAACTTTTCAAAAGAAGATATACTAATGTCCAATAAATATATGAAAAAATGCTCAACATCTCTAATCATCAGGGAAGTTCAAATCAAAACCATAAGGAGATATCACTTATCTCCAGTGAGAATGGTCTTTATCAAAAAGTCCTAAAACAATAAATGTTGGGGTGGATGGACTGAGATAGGAACATTTCTACACTGCTGGTGGGACTACAAGCTAGTACAACCTCTCTGGAAAGAAATATGGAGATACCTCAAAAAGCTACAAGTAGAACTATCATTTAATTCAGAAATTCCATTACTGGGCATCTACTCAAAAGAACAAAAGACATTCTATAAAAAAGACATGAGACATAAGAAGACTGTCATGAAAATTGCTGAACTTTCTGTTCTGTTCAACACCTTCCTCTGTAATATCCACAAATTCCAACTGTCTCAGCCACCAGACTCCAATCTCTACCTTCCCAAATATTCAATACTATTGTACTCTACCTAAGCACCACTTTTCTGAACTGCATTCTGAAAAGTGCCTGAAGGCCAAGTGCAAGGATGACCCTAGAGACTTTGTTTTTATTAGAGATAATAAAATAATGTCACTTGTGTTCAACATTTGAAAGTAGTTACTTGGTATATACATTCTATTATTTACTTTTTTATTAATTTATTAATTTATTTGCTGGTGGATCTAGTATGGTAATCTGGCAGTAGTTGCTTTATTATGGCCAGAATCAGAAATCACATAGTGACAATTTGAGACAAATTTCGTGATTTCTGTTTGAGAGTACTGGGCTATAGACAAGTTAAATCTCTTGTCTAAGTTTATATGGTAAGTCTTTGTTGGAGCAGAGTTACACTCTCTGGTGAGTCTAATGCTCAAGCTAGCCATTAAAAGAATATGCTCCTACTTCAACTAAATATGCTTATATCAGCTTCTTAGAATCTTAATGGTAAAGCAGTGGTGAAAAAATTATGCCCTCTAAAGCACTGTAACATAGCCTAGTGCAATGGATATGAAAGACCAGTTAGATATAGCACCTTAGTGACATAATATATTGTTTGAAGTTAATAGACCTATAAAATTTTAGATATTTGTTTATAATAAATGTATATCTTTGAGGATAAGTATATAATTAATTCAGTCACTCCTGATTTCAGTATCATGTTCATATTCATAATGTTATAAGCATAATTAAATATTAAACTAAAGAGGGAAACTACATACTACTATCACCTTAATTATGTCATATTAAGCTTGTTAGATTATGAATTGCATCCCTTGCTTTTATTATATAAATTGCTAAATCTTTTAGATGGGGAAGGAATTGAAAAATAGAATAGGACAAAGCAGGCATTCTGGGGTTGAACAATGATGCCTGTAGACACATCATATGCATACTAAAGTAGATTGCTAGACAGAGAAGCTGACAAATAACAGACAGAAAAATGAAATATGTCTAACCAACACGTCAAATCTAGTTCTAGGTGGAGAGAAAAATGAAGTAGACTGAGCAGTTGCATACAGCCATTCACAATTCTAGGAATATAGACCTTGATCTTTCCATTTGCATCACTACTATACACATTGTATCTAGATATATTTTTGGTTGTGGAACATTGAACCAGTCACTCATCTGAGAGAACTCAAATTCTCTCATTTAAAAATAAGAATTTAATAGATGGTATAAAATAGCACCTATTTTTATTAACATCTAAGATTATATGATATATCATGTGTAAAACACTCAGTACTGGACATATAGTAAACATTCAATAAATTCTCTAGCATATTTTATGAACACATAGTTTTTAAATATATGTCAGAATTAACATGATAAAATATCATCTTCCAGGGGTATAGAGCATACCAAGAATTACATTTTAAAATTTTATGTAAAGCAATAATTACTTCTACACCTTTCTTAGTTTTAATTATGATATAGGTAATTTTTCACTTTGAGGATAGCCACATGGTGGCTATTCATATTATCATTTAGACCATGATATTTGAAGATATTTTAAAAGCAACTTACTTATAATTTTGATACTAGTTATTCACCTTTTCAAGAAGAAAACTATTGAAAGGACAAGGACAGCAATAGAATCCCTCATAGGCCTCCAAAATGTCACTGCTACAGAAAACCCTACAGGTTTCTAAACCTAGTGAGATAGTGAGAGGGGAATGAAGGAGATATTTTTATGCCTCCAAATTCAAGAGGAGGTATAGTATGTATTTCTCTGACTTGAATACAAGAATGGAAAGAAAAATAAGCACACCTCTCATGGATGACTGTGTAAAGGCCCCCTCTGGATTCAAAATTGTAACTTGCTAAGGTGACAAAGCAGGTGAAATACACAGCAGTGGGAGGTGAGGAATAAACACATTTGTAAAACTAATGTTGGTATAAAAGAGGAGAGGGAAGACACCTGATGTGATCAAAACACCATTGACAATGTTTCAAAAAAAGAATCTCATTTTCATAAAAATTGCAAGCATAACTTGAGCATAAGTGCAGAAACTAAATTTTAAAATAGGCCAGCCTAGTTCACTACCTCATATATTATAAGCACTGCAAGTTTCAATTTGACTGACTTGGCTCTAGAGAATGAATGTACAATTCTATATAAAATACATTAATAAATATTTAGGGGTTAAAATTGAAATGACCCTCTAATATAAGGAAAAGTAAACAAATATTCCTTTTGAGCTAATCTTTTTCTCCTAACTAACTTTTATATGTTTCCAGTTTTCAAAAGGTTTTAACTGACACACACACCTGCTTTAAAAATTTGATTACTTACAAAATTACCATGAAATACATGGAATAACAGGGGTTATTTTAATTTCTATTTTATAAGATACAAAACTGAAATCCAAAGATATTAAAGGTTTGGTCACTGTTCAAAAAACAGTAATCAATAAAGCATGAGCAAAATCAACCCCTAAAATCTGATTTGTTTTTGTTTTTCCATTACCACAAAGTAGGAATATGTTTGTAAAGAATTCACTGCCTAGAATATGAAGACAGATCCTTTTCTATCTCATTATTTCATCATCAAAATACCATGTCAGAGGAGATAAATTTCTCTAATAAAACATCTTATGTAAGTTGTTGGAATTCCCACAACTAACTACCAAATAAGATCAATAATATCCACTGGTGATTTTAATATGAGGAATAAGCCTTCTCCATGGTCTTGGGAATTTTTATGAAAAAAACAGCCTAAGGAAGGCAATATCTTGTACAACATCTTAGCTCAGGCTACTATAATAAATTACCATAGATTGGGTGGCTTAACCAATAAACATTTATTTTTTACAATTCTGGAGGCTGGGAAGTCCAAGATGATTTTCCCTGCATTGAGGGGTTCTGGTGAAGACCCTGTTTCCTGTTCACAGATGGCCACATTCTCACTGTGTCCTCACATGGCATAGAACAGAGACAGAGGACAAGCTCTCATGTCTCTTCTTATAAGAGCTAATCCCATTCATGGGAGTTCCACCCTTATGACCTAATTACCTCCTGAAGGCCCCGACTCCTAATACTAGCACATCAGGGGTTAGTATTTCAACATATAAATTTTGAGGGAACACAAATATTCAGTCTATAATAATGAATGATACAGAACCTCTCACTCTGCACTTGACTTTCTTTTACTCTCATAATTACAAATCTCTGTATAATGAACTACCCTGGGGATTCTTGCATCATAATCTTGACTTTGAAGCTCTCACGTTTTAGCCTTCTCTTAGCCTTATATTTTGTAGTAATTTTAAAGGATCTTAGAAATATTATAAAATGAAGAAAACATTGTGTATAAAATATATTTTTCTTTAAAAACTTTTCCCCTTTGGTGTTAAGTATCTCTTTACTGTCTACTGTCATTTAGTGTATGTGTGGAGGGGATGATTAGTGAGAGGAACTTTACAAATGAAAAAGCCAGCTATTTTCAGGATTTATACATTTTAATGCATTTTAAAATATAAGTTTAGTGAATATTCACTGAGCATAAATGAGCATAGAATTCTATTTAGATAAATTCCATTAGCTAATTTTATGTAGGTATTTGTTTTTTAATAATGTGTTGTCTTGTTAACATTCTCATTTAACTTAGAGCAGAAAGCTGAACGTACCAAGGGAAGGACATGGGGCATTTTCTCAACATGTCTGAACATATAGTTCTGAGAATATTTGATATTTTCTACACTTTTAGAAGAACTTCACAAAAAAAGCAGTAAGTATGCATTCAAGTTACTAAAACTGATTCAGTATCTATTTTTTTTCACCCAAAGTTAAACTGTTTTTGGAGATTGAAAAAAGCATGCAATTCCCATGCTTTATTCATGGGAATAAAAGGGGGGAGAAGGGAGGAGTAAGTTGAAAGTTTAGTTGCAAAATCTAGAAACTTGCCTGTGCAAGCTATAATGATAGCACATTCCCTTTCTCTGTGGATTTTTGCAGGCAGGTAAAATAAATGACCACTAAATAATGGTATACTTATAGGTATTTCAGAAAAGAAAAATTTAGAGAGAATGGAGAACAGTTTAGAAAACACAGAGGTAGTAGAAGACAAGTGCTGAATGGAGTTGCTTATACTTCTTTGGATTCCTAACTTCTTTAGTTTGAATGAGTTCCAAAAAGCTGAAGCACTTTTTACAGTCCATCTATGGTACCGAGTAAATAGTTAGATAATGTTTACCTAAGCACACTGAGCAGACAGAAAAAAAAAATCCACAGGTTTATAAGACCAAAGTGGTCTCTTTCTCAAATTTAAAACCTCTGGTGATGGACAGTGGTGTTTGCTTTCTGAGAACTGCAAGTTAAAAGCATCAGACTGTTAATGGAATCTAATTTCTCCAGAGGCAGATACTTCCAAAGAGAACCTCAACTCTATGTGAAAAAAAATTCCACCTCCAGAGTCCATTAAAATAGCTTAATCTAAATTATTATCCTTCATGCTTTGTAAAAATAGCTTTGTACAAAAATTTTTAAAAATGTAAAGCCACTCACTAAATTTAGGACATATCCTTGAGGAAAAGTTTCTTCACCTGATTAATGTCAGGATCTCACACTGGGTCCACAATGAGCTGGGTAATCAATATCACATTAACTACACCCATAAATAAGTGATTGTTTATTTACAAAGCATACTTATAGCCTATGTAATTAACCCTTAATCTTCCAATGGTAAAGCTATAGTAATTGTAGTATAATAGTGAACAAAAATAGTAAGGTCTCATATAATATCACAACTATAATATTGACATTTATGGCCTAGAATGCTCCAATCAATATATTGAAATATTATTTCACCTTTCTGTCTAGAAAAGGTTAAGAAGTTAATGAACTCTTTAAAAGCTTTCTAATATTTTAATATCTCTAAATAAGTATTCCTAAGGAAGATTATTCACATAGATTATCAAGATTATTGATTGCTTAGTATTTGCCAACGTGCTAGTTAGAGCAATGATTACTCCTTATTTAAATGAGAATATTTTAGAAGTAGAAAATATTTTTAGAATCTTTTCAAAATGCAACAATATCAAACTATCATCTAATCCAAATTTCTAAACATTCAGTTTCACAACCCAAAATAAACAAGGTTCACATCAGCTTTGCAGACTAGATCTGCTTTAGATTCTTTGCTTACTATATACAACAATAAAAATACAAGTGGAGCCGAAGAGGTGAATGAATGTATGAAACAGTTCAGGAGTTTCTTAATATCTAAATTAGTTCCAAGATAGTGTTTTTCTTTTTGTTTATTTATTTATTTATTTATTTATGTTTTGGAAGAGGAGATCACATTTCAGATATGATTTGTTAAAAAAAAAAAAAAGGTTAACAAACAATTTTGAGCCTGCCTAACTCCATTCTAAACTCTGTAATAAAAGTGTCTCATTAATATCACAAGCCTTTGGCGGACAATTGAGTGTTAATTAGTTGACTTCTCACATTTGATTTAGAGAAGATTTTATCAAGCCATTAAAAATAAATAAATCAAGAACCTAGAAGGAAAGATATATGTCTCTAGGTATAACTCACATAGTGTGGAGTCAATGTCAATATCCCCTAAATAATACGCTGAAGTCAAATGTAATAACTCTGGGAATAGAACTAAAATGCCTAAAGACAACATTGAAATATAATCCACTGCCCCAATAATTTTCAGTACAAAAAAACTTTGTTGTAGAGTGATATGAAAAGAAATTGGAGAAAATCATATTTAGAAACTGTCTTAGCTCAGGCTGTCATAACAAAATGTCACAGACTAGGTGGTTTAAGAAACAGAAATTTATTTCTCATAGTACCAGATGCTGAAAGTCTGAGAGCATAGTGCCAACATGGGCGGTTTCTGGTGAGGCCTCTCGTTCTGGTTTGTAGGCAGCTGCCATCTCACTATATATCCATGTGTCCTCTTCTTCTTTTACACTTGGAGAAAGATATGTGGTGTCTCTTCTTAAAAGAAAATTAATCCCATCAGATCAGCGCCTTGTAGTTATGACCTCATTTAACCTTAATTACTTCCTTAGAGTCTCTGTCTCCAAATACAGCAATACGGGGGATTAGGCTTCAACATATTAATGTTGGGGAAAAACAAATATTTAGTCCATAACAAGAACAACATGATTATTATGTAGAAGGAGCATATACATCTGTTAGGGAGAAGGGAGGAAAGGACGATTATCTTGAACTTATTGAACTTGTCTTTTTTAAACAGCCTGAAATATCTAATAGTTAATGACACATTGAACAGAGATAGTCAGACCTAAGAATATAATATTCCCTGTGTACAACATTGTAATTTCAGGTCAAATTTAAGATTAAGTACAACTCACCATATCTATATAAATATTAGGAAACTTCCAAATAACTTTTCATTTCAATCTGGTCTGACTCTTTATGTCAATTTACATTAATATAGACTTTTATATGTTTTGGGGACACTAATTTTTTACTAACGTTCTGAAAGTGATATTTGAGTCACTGAATTATGCTGAAACAATTTGTAAAGTGAATGGGATTCTGATAAGGAAACATGACTGAAGGTGTAAATTATTGGAAATTGCAGCATGGTTTTTATTTCTTACTTTGCATAAAGAACGAATAATTAAGGCAGTCATATACTTTATATTAAACAGAATGTTTTTACCTATAACTCTAAAAGACAGTTTAAGAAAACAATCTAAGGTGTATCCTAGAGTGCCCATTTAAAGATAGTGTATATGGAAACTCTATACTAATCATATAAAAATGGAGATATATTTGAAACTGGAATTTAAGATCCCATTTTTTAAGATTTGTAATTGTAAAATCTTGTAAATATACATGTGTGATATATAATAGATATAATATATAATACATATATAATACACATTATATATGATATACCAATACCTATCATGCCATTTATGATATATAATATATAAAAATGTATATATAAAATACATATATGTATTATCAATATAATATATTATATATCACATATATGTTAATGAGAATAGCAATAATTGTGAGTATACACTCTATAAATGGATTGAGTCAGAATATTACAGTCTGACATGCATGGTTTGAATCTCTCTTCTTCTAGCTCACTCTAGATTAGTGATTTTAACTTAAAAAAAGAATGATCATATTAGCTATTTCAGAGAATTATTGTGATAAATAAATGAGATAATACATGTAAAGTTATAAGAACAGTGCTCAGTATTTAGGAGTTCCCAGATCAATGTTACATTTCATGAACATGTCCATAATTATGTCACTAATGATCATAATGCCCACCACCACCACCACCATCATCATCATCAAGTACAACATATAATTTCAGTCTTTTTTTTAACTTAAAACATCAGAAATTTATTCTCTCACAGTTGTGAAGACAAGAAGTCTGAAATCAAGATGTCGGTGTTGCTTCCTTCTGGGGGTTCTGAGGGAGAATCTGGAGCCTCTCATCCAGCTTCTAGTTATGACTGATGATCCTTGGCTTCCTTTAGCTTATAAAGACATCGTCCCAATTTCTGCCTCCGTCTGTATGTGGCCGTCTTCCCTCTGTGTGTCTCTGCTTTTTTTTTTTAATTTCAGAAGATTATGGGAATTTTGGTTACCCTTATTACTTTTGTACAGTTTGAGACAATGTTATAAGTGTGTGCCCATCACACAGATAGTGCGTGTTATACTCATTTCTTTATTTGCTTTTGACCAGTGTATAGTTCCATTGGCTATATCCCAGCCTGATTAGAAAAGAGCAGAGGTAGTTGCACATGGTGGCACATGCCTGTAGTCTCAGCTAGTTGGGAGACTGAGGCAGGAGGATCACATGAGCCCAGGAGTAGGAGGTTGCAGCAAGTTATGATGATGCCACTGTACTCTAGCCTGGTCCCTGTCTCCCTGTTTCCAAAACAGGAAAAAGAAGTAAGAACGGAGGAAAACTTAACAGCAAATAATGTGCTCATGTCATGTGGAGGTCAAATGGTATCATGCATGCTCCATTGCACCAATAAAGAATTCATAGTAATTCAAAAGAAGACTGCTATGGGAGTATGAGCCATTACTTGGTGCATAGTAGTATTGAAGAACCAAAGCTGCTCCCACTCCCCCATTAGTTGATTAAAAATATTAAGCATAAGAATATATGCTTAGTCTTTGTTCTGTATGTATGTGAGTATTATTAACACTAACATAGTATTAAGAGCATTTTAACTGTGAAAATTCAGTGAGAAATATTTCACTTAAGGGGAAAGGATATTTACCACTTAAGTATAAGAAATACTTCAATAATAGGAAGAAGATCCCTTGTAAAGAAAGAAAGGTCTCTTCACCCTGCCCTGCACTCCAAGAGTAGAAAAAAATGTGCTTTCTCTGCAAATATATAGACTCTTCTTATCAAGAAAGATTTCATTTAGAGGAAGGTTTTGCTCACTCTCATGCAAATGTTTTAGAACTACCATTTCCATCAAATACTTTAAAGAAAGTGAACACAATCATTTGCATGGCAGTACCATAAAGCCAGCTCTACAATCAGGGTTCATATTTATGTATGGCTACTAAAGACATTGGATTTTATTTCAAGTTCACATTGTGTCTTTCATTCTGGCTAGATGTACAGGTTTCTAAATTAATCGTATTGAATGTTTGTGTCCATGATTGACAGATTGATAAAAGCATCAAAGTGTCAATCTGGAGACCTGGGATTCAATTGTATTCATTGGGTCTAACTATCTCTGTGAACTGGAGAAATTTCCTTAACTTCTCTCAACCTGAAACTCTTTACTAGCAAAATGAATTAAGTGCATCTCAGAGTCTCATGCGGCTCAGACAGTTGGTGATTCAATATAATACACAGCATTCTAATATACAATAACATCCTAATATCAGCCATAAGTATATGTATTGTTTGATGAGTTTGAATACCAACATTATTTAGTAGAATAAATATAAAAAGTCAAAAAAGCAAAACTACACTAAGTAGTAAAAACAATGTCAAAGATGTATCTGTCTTAAACATGTATCTGACCACAATGGGCTTAGAAAAATTTGGAGTGATTTTATCTAATTACATAAAAATAAACAAATGGTAACAGATCTGAGTTATTTTGAGTCTAAATCCTACCTATACCTAGAAAGCAATATGTAGGCATAAGCTTGTGACTCTGTAAGGGTCTTCACATACCCATTTAATTAAAGTAAACATTATTCTATTCTTTTTTTTTTTTTTTTTTTTTTTTTTTTTTTTTTTTTTTTTTTTTTTTTTTTTTTTTTTTTTTTTTTTTTTTGCACACGACATTATTCTATTCTTACTCTGTAAATGCTTAGTGTACTGTTGAATCTTAATAAATATTTAATAATATTAGGAACCAACATAGTGACAAAGTCATTTTCCTTTTTATAGATACAGCTTTTTAACTGAAGTAAAGAAACTTTATCTATAAAGGCCAAATGTTCTATAACTATAGTATTCAGAACCCATAATCTTTAAGAGACCTCTATAGCAGTATCTACATTAGCATTTAAATGGAGCAGTATTTTTTTTAAATTAGTACCCTTGTTGAAATAATATGCTAGATTAACACAAAACAATCTGTTGAGCTATGATGTGACACTTTTCAATAAAATATATAACCTCCTTCTAAAAATTTCCCAGAATAGATTTAATCCATTTCTATTATTTACTTTTAATTCCAACTACATTTTGTATTTAGTACTCCAAGAAAATTCCTTCAAAGCCTTTCTTGAATAGGATTAGTAAAGTTGACATGTATATGTGCTTATATGTAAGATTCCATATGTATATAACTATAAATAAGTCTGTACAGTCTTTTTAACTAAAATTTGTATTATGAGGAAGATTAAGGACTAAAACTGATACACTTTTGACAATGAGCTTCAAGCTATCTATGAAAAACTAAAGTGATTTATTTTCTTTATTTTTAAGTTTTTTACTACAAATGTTATTCAGAACTTCCATCTTATTAAATCTCTTCATTAGCTATTCTAGCATAAGTTTAACTTAAGGTATAAACCTGTGTTTAGGTTGCCTTTTGTATACCATGTGTACTGTGAAGTAGAAAAATGTCCTTTATGGGAAGGAGAGAAGGACAGGGAAGGAGAAACAGTGTGTGTGTGTGTGTATAATAAAGTGTGTCACCTGTTTTGACCCTCATACTTACTAATTTTTCTCATAGACTTTCTTCCTTTTCCTAATATTTAATTCTGTCTCTTCAAACTTATGAGGTTTTTGAATAACAAACTTTATAATATCAAAATTTCTAAGAACTAAATAGATTATACATGTGGGAGAATGGGTAAGACTGATTGTTGAATTATTTCTTTTAGATAAAAATATAAATACTCCTGAATAGAAAGTATATAAGTATCTTAGGTAATCTATTTTTGAAGTATGGCGATTTCAAGACCATACTATTCAAATGGTAGGCAAAGACAATTTTTCTCATGCGTTTACCAGAGTTTATATTTGTTCAGAATTGGTTGAGGTTGTCTGTTGGTCACTATATCAGAATATTAAACCATGCTCAGATAGATTGAATATGATCAGAGGAGTAGGTTTCATGTGCATGCTATCTTTGATATCATTTACCTATCTAAATAGTATATTATTTATAAGTTTAATTTTAGTTCAGTGTTTTTGAAACCACAAAAGTGTTTCAATTTGGTGCACCATGGAGAATGTTACCATAGCATTAAGACCTGTTGTGGTTCTTTGCTCAGAACATCAAAACAAAACATAATTTTAACTCTATAAGATTATATCTTCAAATTAGGAACAAAATGATTTATTTTTGTATTGTTTTGTTTTATTTTTGAAAATACTTAATAATCCTGATGCCTACTCTCTACCCTACATATGTAATACTTGCTCAATTCAAAAGAGCCTGTGCTAGGAATCCATGTAAGTGGATGGCATCAAATACTGATATTTGGGCTGTTGATTAGTGATAAATTATTTTTGGTTAATTAGATTACACTTATTCATTTTTATACTTAAACACAGAAGAGTATGTATTCTATAGGGTATCATAGTTATTTAAATGTCTGAGGAACTATACATACATACATGATCAAAATGGACCTACTTAATAACATTAAAAGCTCACCTCATTTTTATAAATATTGTGCCTATATCCTTGCAAGTAAATGTTATAAGGGAGGAATTGGTTCAGACCAAATTGTAGCTCTGGCTTTTTATAACATGTGCATACAGTTGTAGGGGGAAAAACACATATGGAGTAGAAAGAACATAATTTTTCTGATCCAAAGACCAATACAACTTCATATTTAGAAATAATTTTCAATAATTTGAACTTTTGCTGATTGTCTCAGGTAAGAAAGTTATGTATAGCCAGGTCTGCTATTTTCTAGATAATGAGAGGTAAATGTCAAACTCTAAAATCACCTTTGTCACTATAGACAGAGAAAAAATTAGGGATGTTACACAAAATGTATCATGGTTTCCATGTTACTGTCCAAGGTAGGATTAACTTGCAGCTCAGATTCAATCCTCTATTACTCTAGCAATAAAAAGATATATTAAAGATATCATTCTCATTTTAGCAAAGAAGGCAAACTATAGATTGAACAATATGTTGAGTTCAGATCAGGAAAAAATACATAGTAGATTTGAAGAGTTCTAGGAAAAGAAGTTGAATAGATACAATTTTATTTTCCTAAAACCAATTCATTTTTCCTCTAGATATAAAAAAAGACTATTTTCCCAGGTAACTCTTGCTTCTAGCTGTGACTTTGTTTTGGTCAAAGCAATAGGAAATTTTAAACCCATTCTTTGAAATGTCCTGCATTTTCTTATTAAATGTATTGGTCTTAGTCTTCATAGATTAATTCAAAGAATTGTAATATAGCAAAGCCAAAAAATGGAAAAACCCTGATACCTATTTCATGAACTTTATTCTGTGGGTTTCAGGAATCAGATGTATCAGTTACTTTGCATGCCTTTTATTCTTCATGTTCCTAAAAAGGAGATTTTATTTTAGTTTTTTTTCCCCCCTATTTCATCCTTGTAAATTTGGGGCATGTATGTGTGTGTGTGTGTGTGCACACGTGCGCTCACGCTCATGAGTGCAATAACTTGTCTATAATTGTTCATGTTATCTTTTTCTGAAAAGAGAACAATCTGGATCTGATGGAGAAAACTGTAGATAAACTAGAGATTCTGGGTCTGATTTATGTGGTGACTGGATGATGGAATTTTGTGTTGTCACTATTGGGGGAAGAGTAAAGGTGTTCTTTGCATAGGAGGAAGAGTGATGAAGTACAATATTTAGTAACCAGAATGGAGGAACTGCTCAGAAGAGACACCTGGCTTGCATTAAACTATGATGTTATCAAGAAATGAATTTAAGCCACTGAACTTTTGGTGGTTTTATTAGCTCAATTATGCTGAATTGTCCCTATTAACATACACAAAATACTGATGCAATATTTTAAACATGGTGTTTAGAAACAAATAACCACCTATTGAAAAGTATGATGGAAAGAAAGTATGTAATTATTATAAACTTTGAATATTTAGAGACTTAGAATTCTCTGTACATAGTAATATGGATCCTAATTGAAGGGTTTGGTCAGCCAAGAACATGATGATTGAAAATGAATAGGCTGGATTAGACACGGATGATCAGTAACAGAGGACGTGAAATTCAAAACAAAGAGAATGGAGAGAGTGTAGGGTTTTAAAAAATGTAATTTTTAGGAGGATATTAGAAATTAGTATTTGAAATCCATAGTCTTACATTTAGATTTTTATGCATATATAACTGATCTATTGACAGTAAATTTATCTTGTTCTCACCACTATTATTAGGTTGAATTTGTCTTAATTTATAGAAAAGTTCTATACATTTTATTCCATAAGATTTCCATTATTATCTATTTTAAAATTTTCATTAGCCTCATCATTACAAATATTATTGGTAGGTATCTGGTAGACCACACATGACATGTGCACTTGGGATAGCATTACAAAATTGGGCAAATCAGTTGAACATAAAATTATGTATAGTCTAGCCTAAGAAAGATTATTGGTCACTCTTCCTACACTCATTTTACTCTAGGAAGTTTAAAGATTATTAAGAGAAATAATACAAATCATTGGTATAAAATCATGCTTATGATTACCACCACACTTCCTTCTGTTATCATTATTACAAATATTAGGGGAATAACTTGATTGGGTGCTCCTTAGAATTAAGTATAATACAAAAATAAATCATTTTCTTAGAAGTAAATTTCTCAATTTCCTGTTCTGTTTTGTTTCTTTCAGTGAAACACCACTAATGCCTAATCAAGATGTAATATGAATATTTTCTTTACATATAATATGCTCATCAACAGGAAATAAACTCTAGACACAAACACATTTTATGTTCTTTCTTCTACTTTCTTTTCTAGCAGCATCACTGGTTTGGATAATGAGTAGTTCTATTTTTCTCTATAGTAATAACATAATTCTTTGACATTGTCTCAACCACTAACTCATATATTAACTAGACTACATGTTGTACTTAACTCTCTGTCCTTTGGAAAAATAGACTGATTTTAGGGTCTAAGAAAATACACAGAAGCAGAAGAAACAAAGCCACAAGCAGTATGGGAACTGAGGTCATTATCAATGGGCTAATAAAATGTCAATGGAAAGTGGGAAACTAATTCAGGTTTTTTCTCCTTCCATCTCCAAAAATAAACCATTTATTGAAGTTGTGAATCTTTGCTTTGTTTCCATATTTTGGGGTAGGAACAGAGTGGGGATAGGCAAAAGACCAATTCATTGTAATTATCTTTAGAGAACAAAGAAAACAGAAAATTAAGTTAAACATTAAGGTAATTAATGGCAAAATTATTGCTTTCAACTGTGAGATCATTCTTTCTACATAGTCTGAACAATTTATAGACAAAATTGCCTAACTGAAAATTCAGCTTTGGATAGTTTGATTCTTCATTTGATTCACAGCAACCAAATTTTCTTTGTTTAGAGCCCAGGAATCTGTGCCCACCACCATAATTTGTGAAGTAAAAAATTGAGACATTCTTTTAATTTGTATCCTTTTTTTTCCCCTCAAGTAATGCAACATTATCCAGAGATGTTATTCCTTACTCCTTATCATTTTGTTTTCTATGCAGGAAGGTCAAATGCTCAATAGGAGACAAAACTCCATGAAGTCAAAGCCTTTACACATAGCCCAGTTAGAATATCGGTTTTAACAGTGGATTGAGTATAAGAAAACCCTGCACTTCTTTAAGAAACAGAAGATTTTAGAATTTAAAATTTGTAATATAATCGCATAATTTTATTATAAGATTTTTTTTTCAACTAGCCTATGAATTAGAAGAAAATGGATAAATGTGTTTCTGACTGTTGGTGATTTTATGTACTATCTGGCCGAATGAACAAAAAAAAAATCATCATATTTTAAAACCTATGAAACACAACTATTTTGTTTTTGATAATACTGTTTAATAACTGTGATGCAAGTATTTATCAATGTTATTTACATAATGTAATTTCCATGAAGATAGGAATGGAATCTTTTGTAGCTCACTTTCATATTTCTGACATGGGAATTAATGGCATAAATTAGATACCAGCTAAATAAATGTTTTTTAAATTTTAAATGTTGGATGGATAGTAAGAAAGAGCAATGAACTCAGATTTCTGTAAGGTCAGAGTTTTATACTACTGTTTCATAAACTTGCTCTATCTAGTAGGATAAAAAACACACCTTCTCTTGGCATCAGTCTCCTTCCTTACAAAATGAGGAATTTTACTCTTCAATTTCTGTGGTAGCTTTAGCACTAAGGACTTTAAGTTCTAGCTCCATTCCCAAGATTCCTACCTTCTAGTCTAATTCATAGCTGCCACCTTCCATGTACATTGTCGACGTCACCTTTCTGCTCTTGCACTGATACTTTTTTGTAGATATATGTGTTTTGTAACATCTTAAGATTTCATAACAGGCTCATTTTCTTCCACAGAAATCATGGAGAGGAAGTTGTACTGATGATTTTCTCTCTCCCTAGATCCTTAGGTGGGGTTTTAAAATAGCACTTGTGTTGAGAAGGAAAACTTTTTTCAACCTAGGCAAACTAAGCAAATGGAACGTAAGCTAAACAGGGTACTTACTTTAGGATATGAGCCAAAAACAAATATTATGTAGGCTTCTAGAAGATAAGATAAAGTGCATTTTTTGCCTTAGGAAAAGAAGCACATTCTTCCAAATAATGAGGAATTCATGTTTAGGTCCATATTAATTTATTTTCCATGAAGAGAGTTTATATAAACTTTTATGAATAAAAACTTAATTTTACCTTTATTTTACTACTAAACTAAATTAAACTTGATATTTAGTTATTAGATGTATATCATGCTAAAATGATTAATGTATCATGCATGCTTCAAACATGGAAGTTATGTTGAAAATATTATTTTTAAAATTGATTTTCTTCATTTGGTTGGTATTTGTATACAGATTGATGGAAAAAAGTAAAATAGAGCACACACTTTGAAATTAAATGCTTACATGCTTAATTTTGTTTTTTTCTTTATATTTATTGCTATAAGTCAATTTTTAAAAGTTCAACAAATCAAATCCACATTCACCATGAATCAGCCCTTACCCTTAGCATCCTTCTGCTGATGCTTCCTTTATTTCAGTTAATTTCTTGATGACTTGATACTCTCATCATAAAAAATATCATATTCAATTAGGAAAATTAGAATTATGGTTCAAAATGATGTACAGTTTATCCAAGTGGAAAACACATCTTTCCCTGATTGTCATTTAGTAATCTTCAAATTGATTTTTAAAAATATTTTTGAGTCTGTTTTATAAATACCAATTTAATATTAAATTTGAATCTTAAGGAATCTTTAAAGTTTCTTGAATCCTTCCAATTTTATTAGGCTTTATAGAAATACCTTGGCTTTATCCCTTCTTACTTACATTAAAAATATAAAATAAGGTTGCAACTCTGCATTATGAGGCAAGAACCAAATGATATTTGACTTATATATTGCTTGCTTAGTTTTCCTTGCATTATAAAATTATGGGCTACAACTACATGTTTTAGATCTTTTTTAATTGCCAATTCACACAAATTCTAAATTTGTATAATCATTGACTATATTAAAACACTAATAATTTATCATACCAGGTCCTATTTCCAATAAAAGCATCCATTTCTCTTTCAAGTAAAAGTCTTCATTCGTGAGCAGATGAAGTATAGTAAGTGAACTCAAAGCAGATTGTCCTTATAAACACACCACTCCTCTACAGCAGATAGGCAATCTGATTAGTTCCAACACCAGGACCTTTCTGGTAACCTAAAGTATGATGTCTCATGCAAGTTATTCTTTAACAATCACATAGAAGGTTAAGTAGCAAAAGGAAGATTAGTGTTTTTGAACACGAGCAGTATATCATCAGCAATATTTCTGACAAATAGAAAGTCATTAGTTTGCCAAAAATTTTAATGAAATCATGATTAATAAATGCCTTTCAAAGGTCTACATCAAAGTCAAGGCATTTGGGTGATAAATGTAAACATGCAGACCCTGCTTTGCCAAAAGCTGTGTGTTTCACTTACACAGCTTCACTGATTGATCTGTCCATTATTCTAATACATAATTTATCACATCAAGGGGGGCAATTCATTATGTGGCTAGTATAACCACAGAGTTCTAAACAGCAAAATCTTTAGGAGAATTAACAGGTTGCCTAGGTACTGATATTCTTTTTTCATTATTTGCAAAGTAGTGAAATGAGATTTGAAAACCTCAACCAAAAAAAGCATTTACAAACATAGCAAAATAAAAATCTCACATCTTATAAATTTAATTTATTTGAGAGCATTTTGACACATTTTTTTTCTCAGATAACTTTTCCATTGGCCTCACTGTTTTCATTTCTTATCTGAGGTGTCCATCTGTTGTTACACTTAAATCAGTCAGAAATGTGATGGTGTCCCAATCCCTGTCATATGAGAATTTTGTAGCTATATTGCTATATTGCTTGAAACATAAACAGCAGTATGTACCATTACATAAGAGCTCATTGAATTAAATTATAGGTATGACATTCCACTCTTTATTTAAAACGTGAGCCATTGAATAGTATAGCATATTTGGTTTCAAATCATTCATACTTTGATGCAGTCATCTGTATGGCTCAGTTCTATTTTCATATTTTGATATCATCTAGAACTCGGTAAAGAAATTTAACAGATCTAAGGAATGTCTTATTAGGAAAAATACATGCTATTGTAAAAAATAAAAAGAAAGCATGGTGATGCATGGGCTCTGAATTTTTGATGTGTACTTGATTTTTAGAAAGCTAAAAATTTGAATATAACCTTCAGATAAACAGAGAAAGTAGTACTTCAGAAATCCCTTTACATTTTTGGAATTGAAGTGAGAACAGATGACGGAGCATACTGATTAGCTGATAGTACCAAATTTTATACTTCCACAGCTCACAATCACTTAACTACATTTTTTTCCTTCTTGTCAACAGAATGAAAAACAAAACAAAGGGATATTTGAAGCTTTTTAAAAAAACAATGGGAAATGCACATAGGACTTTTCCTATACAATCATAGCCTTAAAACCATATTTTGTGTCATGAGTCAGTTAATGTATTTCATTCTGATCTACTGAAATAATAGACCCATCTAAAGAATCAAATGTTTGACACTGTTTTCTCAAAGATTTTGTAAAAATTAAGTAATTTGAAATTCCATATAATTATTTGAGGATAGTGTATAATTTAGGTAAGTAAGAAAAGCTATCAAATTTATACTACAAGATATCACTTTGCAGGTTTAAGTTCATAAGATGATGCTTTATATCTTTGAGTAACATTATAATCAAAAAATTATAATTGAGCATTTTTTTTGGTTAAGTGTTTGCCATTACAATTGTATGATTTTTAAATTTCAAATAGATCATGTACATATTAATATGTCCATAACAGTCTTTGAATTTTAGTAACAAAGTGTCAACTTAATATCATTAGAATTTATGTCTTTAAAAATCTTCTAAATGAAAATATTCATCTAGTTATAATAAATAAATATTTTAAATTTGAATAACTATTATTATATAATAAAATGTTTCTGAATAGATCAAAGATTAAGCTGTAGTTAAGACATTTATGCCATCAAACACTGAGGTAGAGTAGAAAAAGTGCCCTGAGATGTCAAATCCCTAGGTTAAAGTTTTGTCTTGCTCCTTAACTGAATAGCCTTGAGTGGCACCTACTTTCTCTAAACTCCAGAGTCCTACAAAATGAGAGGTTAATTCTACCATCTCATCTCTAAAATACTTTTTTCAATGGCTGTTTTATAGGAAAAAGATAGCTTACTTAGTCTTCAATTAACATTCAAGGTATCGATCTGTATCAAAAATGCATAGAATATTTGTCTTTTTTAAACTAAAATAGAATTTTAGTATTTTAACCTAAAATCAATTTTAAAAATAAACAGAGCAAATTAAAGACTAGACATAGTCCTTTCTTTATATTTACTGTGCTAACAATAACCAGAAGGCAATGAGAACAGTTGATAAGAGAACCTTATTGATTTTTTCTTCCAATTACGTTAGGCAGATTCTGTTCATCCACTCTCTTAAATGGATATGAATATGAATTCCCAGAGGTATTTTTAACAAGATTTCAGGGATAGGTTTCCATATCATTGCACTAACAGGATTTGCATGTAGTTGACAGCTGCAGCACATAAATTAAACAAAATTATATTGATGTGTTAAAAACATGTCATTTGCACAAAGTACATCAAAGTTAATGTTTTTGAAGATGGAAAAGAACATAATAAATATTTACTCTGGGCCAAATATTAATATTTACTGGAAAAATACATGTTTGTTTGAACTTTATTTTATTTTTTGTATGTGTGCTCTGCATCAGCAACAAGCAAATTAATTAAATGTGAAAATTCAGTCATTATAAAATAGGTATTCTTATATATTTCTCTAAAATAGACTACCTGGAAGAGAAATTTAAAGTTTAAGCAGGAAACAAAACAGAATATGAGAAGACCTGAGTACTAATCTTGAGTCTGTTACTAATTACAGTATTTTTATGTGAATTATGTACTCTCTTTCTCCACTTTTGTTTTCCTTACTGTTAAAAATGAGGTTTGCAAAGCCCCTGCAAAAATAAAATATAAATATAAAATATCTATAGTGCCATTGTAATTTAAAACTGAGCAGAATAATATTGCCAAGGAAGAAAAATTTACATAGAAAACAGCTTAACACAAGGAGCATCTTGTTCACAAAATGTTCATGTATTTGTTGTTGTCTCCCTTTGCTTTTCAGCAATTTATTCAAACATGATTCATGCTCTTATGTAAAATGTTATGATCAGCACATTTTATAAAGCAAAACAAAACAACTACAGAAACACCCAGCAACACTCTCCAATGAATTGCTCATGAAAGCAAATCAGAAGTCCCTATATCTGATAAACCCATGAAATAATCTACTTCAAAGATTCAATGAAGCACTTTCACATTTGAGTTCAATAAGCCATCAGATTAAGAGAGTTTTCTTGAGTTAACTCTAGAAAAAGCACATGACTACAGTTCAAGAAAAAATATAACTTCAAAAAAAGGGGAAAAATGTTTTGACATTGGCAGTTGTTTAACTATAAACCAAAGGCCAACCTTCTGCTCGTCAAGGGCTGAGTATGAGATAGTAAAAGTGGCAAGCTTTGCCATGAAGTAGTACGTATATCAATTAATGATAGAAATAGAGTCTATGAGGTTGATGGCTCTTACACTGCAGCTAATACAGGTTGGAGAAAGTAATACAGAGTCAACTCTTCTACCCAGAATGCAAAGAGCTAGATATAAGTAGAGATGAGCTGGTAAGTAATTTGATAATTTGATTTACTTGAATTCTCAATTACATGTTACATATCTTTTCTGCCAAAGCCATGACCTGGATAACTCTATATCTGCACATTTTATTTACATTTAAATAAAACTAGTTCCATCATCTGTAATGGTTGTTTTTTAAACACGTCAAGTGGTGTAACACATACTTGAAATTTAGAAAGATACAATGACAACTAAACCTAATTGAAAATAGACCTTTAGGAATTCATGATCCCTTCTAGTAAAGCTGCATTATTTATGTTACCTCATGAGTGGAAAGTGTTCGGATTTGCTCAAAAATTAGGGAGAGTTTGTTCAGTGGCCAAGGAACAAGAAAGATAATAGTGCTAATTCCATCAATATTAAAACATGTTTATCGATTATCTTAAAACTAAATTAGGAAAAGGAATAGAAATGCTAAAAGTAAAACAGTGAATTGATTATAATATAAAAGAAATACCCATGCTTTAAGAGTAATACCGCCGAAAAGTTTATTAAAAAGATCAGGACAGTATTTCTTTACATTTTTCTCCAATGTGTCCTACACATATAAAAAAGGAGTATGCATGTGGCAATTACTACCACATTGACATTTTTAGAGTTACATTTAGAATTTGCCCCACATAATCAAAGCAAGTAAATTTGAAAATAACTGTAAGTTCACTTATATAGTTATCTACCCATTACTTCCGTATATTATATTTTATATATGAAAGCTTTCACACTTGCAAGACAAATCTTGTCAACTGTAAAAAAGATCACAAGGAAAAGGTTTCAAAAGTGTAATCACAATAGGAGCTTTTGCAATATTTACATTGAAGATATAGAAATAAATATCTGTCATAGCTGAAATTCACCACGTTTCAGTAGGTATATATCTTCTTTGACAATGTTTTTGCATTGTCTAAAGCAACACTTGTTGCTTTAGAATTAGATAATCAGGAGCAACACTGACATTTTGTGATCAAGGAAACAAGAAACAATGTGAGAACAATAATTTACTTGCATGTAAGTAGTAATTGGTAAAACGTTTATACATGCATTTTTTCATTTATATATTACCAAATTCATGGGAGGTAGTAAGATAGGTTTTGATTTCCATTTCACAGATTAGGAACCTCATGTTTTGCAAGGTTATGATCTCAAGATCTTAAATCTATTAATTAGTATATAAGCATTTATTCCTGTGGTTTCTCTACTTCTCTAGTATTACCTAAACCCCATCAACACATTCAAATCACTTGGAGTGCTCTGAGTATATAACAATGCCTAGGCGGTATCTCAGACTAATTACATCAGAATCTCTGGGGCTAAGACTTAGGAATGATTTATTTAGAGCTCTAAAGGTGATTATTATATTATCTAAAGGACGGTGTTAAAAAACATTTTTTATGCCAAGTATTCTGACTCCAAATTTAGTGTTCTTTCTATTCATACACAATGATTTTGATAAACAACACCTGCACATAAAAAAATAGGTCTAACTAGAACAAATAATCAATCTTTGATAGTATAATGTTAACATCCCAATTTTATTTTTTTAATTTTTAAAAATATTTTTTAATTTTAATTTTTGTATTTCAGCATATTATGGGGGTACTAATATTACAGTTACATATATTGCCCATGCCCCCCCCACCCCCCTGGAGGCAGAGTATTTTTTTTTTTTTTAATTTTTTTTGAGACAAAGTCTCACTCTGTTGCCTGGGCTAGAGTGCCCTGGCGTCAGCCTAGCTCACAGCAACGTCAAACTCCTGGGCTCAAGCGATCCTCCTGCCTCAGCCTCCCAAGTAGCTGGGACTACAGGCACACACCACCACACCCAGCTAATTTTTTCTATTTTTAGTTGTTTGGCTAATTTCTTTCTATTTATAGTAGAGACGGGGTCTCGCTCTTGCTCAGGCTGGTCTCGAACTCCTGAGCTCAAGCAATCCTCCTGCCTTGGCCTCCCAGAGTGCTAGGATTACAAGCATGAGCCCCGGCCTAACATCCCAATTTTAGAGTCAGAATGTCTGGATATGAATCTCAGATTTGGGATTTACTGTGTATACTATGGTAAATTATTTAATGTCTCTGTATTTCAATTTGATCAGTTTGGAAATGGGGATATTGTGTCTATCTCAAACGGCTGTTATAATTATTAAGTGAATTAATGTATGTACAGATCAGTACCTGGCACTTAGAAAGTACTATATAACTATCAAATAAATAAACATTTAAAAACACCGCAATCATGCTATTATGGACTATTTGTGTCCTCTCAAAATGCATACATTAAAGCCCTAACCCTCCGTGTGATAACATTTGTTAGGTTTACATGAGGTCATGAGGGTGGGGCCCCCATGATAGGAATATGTCCTTATATAATAAAAAGAGGAAGAGAGATCAGAGCCCTCTTTCTCTCTCTCCTCCAGGTAAGGACAAAGTGAAAAGGTAGTCATCTCTAAAACAGGAAGAGATTCCTCACCAGAACCCAATCATACTGGCACCCTGATCCCAAACTTTCAGCCTCCAGAACTGTGAAAAATACATTTCTGTTGTGTAAGCCAACCAGGCTATGAGATCGTGTTATGGCAACCAGACTAATACATATATTTACCATTCAATAAATGTAGCTTTGAACACACATGAAACTAATATAAAGTCCTAGTTGTAAATCAGCAAAATATCTGCAAAGTCTAAACATATTCAATTTGTAACAAATCACATTAGGGGATGAGAGGAGTCTCAAAATGTCTCTAATAAACGAAAATCCTTCCAATTTTAAATTTAAAAAATCTATATGTCCTGTGATTGCATTTATTTGTAAAGCACTAATTGTGCTTATGTATCTGTTGCTTTCTGAAAAGCACAATAATTTTCATATGATGATGTTCTCACAATAAATTTCTCATAATAATCTTTCTATAATCTTTCTAACATCCACCCATGTGCTCAAAGCTCAGTTTTGACCTATTAAGTTTCATTTTTCACATGACATACCATTATATAGTTATATTTGTATCAGATAATATGATAATATGACTTTCAAACTATTTAACATCATGTATAATGAAATAGTACTAAAATTTATCACTTTTAAATAAAATATTTTCTTACTGTCCATTTAAAAAATATTATTTAACAAATATTTATTATGTATGTATTATTAAAAAGCTGTGCTACTAAAGCAGATGTGGATGAAATCTGGAAGAAAATGATGTCTAGCAGTGAACATAACTTATGAAAACAAATTTATACCATGTAGAAAGAGATGAACATCATAATATGAAATTACATATGAAATTACATTCATCACAAATGAAATTTTATGAAAATCAAGAAAGTTTGTAAATAAAGAGTTGATATCATTTGAGATCAACCCTGAAAAGACACTTCTGATTGCAGGATCAATGTAGCATTTGACTTTAAGGAAAGACAGACTGTGGAATAAGTTTGGGAAAGGACGTTGGAAGTGGATTAAGAGCCACAGTAATTCTGATTTTATTCTTCAGGAATTGAGAATTTATTGAATGTTCTTCATATTTTCAGTATCTCTCTCTCTTCCTCCCACCCCATTTCCCTCCCTCCCCCCACAAAAACACAAACAAGGGCTTGCTTTTTAATTCTTCTAGTAATGTTAATTCAAACATGCTCCTCCCAGTCAGCTCTGTGTTTCCCTTCCCTTTTCTTCCTCTACTTCACTCTCTCATGCTAAATACTATCCTGATACCATCAATATACTTCAAAAAACTGTCTCCACCAGACTATGTATATACAAAAGATAATATTTACTAATGTTTGGAACAAATGAATGCTATTTCAATATAGTGGTAATTTTACGATTGAAATTTGACATCTTTGCTCTAAAACTTATGAACAATCCTCTAATAATTAGAATTTCTTCTCTATTCTCTCTATCTCTTCTCAGAAACCCCTTGCCCTCACTCTATTCTCCAACTTCCAAATTCTCTATAAGAACTTCAGTTTTGACTTTTTAACTTTATACTTTTACTTTTTATACAGAAACAATTTGATTTCTACAATCTTCCTAATATCTACCCATGTGCTCAAAGCTCACTTTTTGACCTATCAAGGTTCATTAAGGAAATATGCTAAACAAAAAGCCATCTATTTTTTGGAATCAAAAAAAAAATAATCAGTTGAGATTATAGTGTTATTTTGATTTATAAGTATGAATCTCAATCATGAAGTCATGACCTTGTATTTGTTGTTGTTTTATTTGCTTGATTGGATATGGAATTATCTACACAGAGATAACAAAGTTGAAGTACAACTTTTTATAGGGTAGTCAGTGAAGGCCTCTCTGGGAAAATTACTTATAAAAGTGTCTCATACATGATAAGCACAACACAAATGCCAATGATCAAATTATTTCTTGTATGTGCTTGTTAGAGCTACTAACCTGGGACCAGATTGGAAATTTTTATTTCCTTTGAGCCACATGCCCATGCTATGCAAGTTTCCTTGACTAGCTTTGCAGTCAGTGTCCCTGTCAACTTAATCACAAAGAAGCTCTACAGTATGGTTAGCTTTTCTGCTTGTCATGGTCACAGCTTGAAAGATGAGGACTTCAAGGGATGCTACGTTCAAATTTTTCTGAGATGCTGGTAAAGTAAGTAATGTGTTCTTGGCAGATCTTGTAGTCAGTAACTCCCTCAAGTCATTCCCCTCTAAATGAGGTGGTATAGTAGAGATTTGCCAACATCTCACTCCACAAATTCAGGTTTGCCATGTGCTTTCTTTGGAGAAATTACTGACATGTATCTTTGTCTTTATTCAATCAGGTCCCATCTTAAGGAAATCACTGAAAAATTTCCTAAGATTTAATTTTGTAAATGACACCCATTCAATTTAACAAATTCAATACCCCTGGCATTTTTATATGATTTGGGCCATTTTAAAAGGGATCTGAGAGGTGAAAAATTAGAATTTTCAAGTCTGCAATTTCCCTGAAAATTTGTAAAGTTTTATTAGACAGAAATTATCTTATACTCAATGAATTTATATATTTATATAAAGAAAATATAGAAAACTTGAAGACAAAGGAAGTCACAGACCACTAGAAAGATGTTTAAAATAATCAAGAATAGTCATTATACCCATAGATAGCAATAACTGAAATTTAAAATCAAATATCTTAATTTCTGATGAATATATTACATTCAATAAAAGACATTCTTATGGAGATCATGAGACATGATTCATGGTACTTCAAGGAAATATAGTTATGCAATATAGATTTAAATTTATTTGTAATCTAGCAGATGAAATAAGACAACAATTCAAATAATTATAAGGCAAAGTTACATGGTGTTTTAAATTCTATGGCAGTCAAAAGGAAGAGATGTTATGCCTAATTTGAGTGATTAAAAAAATCTTCCTGGAAAAGGGAGTGTTTATTACAACACTAAATTAGAGGCAAGATTTAAGCAGGAGGATATAAGTGAAATTTAGATGAGGAAAAGAACAAGAGCAAAGACAGAGTCAAGATCAAGCCAAGCACAACTGGGGAAAAAAAGTCCTTGAAACTGTCTAGAATTTACATTATGTATAAATAAGTGAAGAGTTTATAGGGAGATATGTTGTAAGACACAAATAGAAAACTGAAAAAAAAACTATTAGCTGTCTCTTTGACAACCTGTGTTAATTTGTATCAGCAAGATGCAAAAATACTAAATGCTATTATAAAATTTGATTCAGAAGTTAGGTTTCAGAAGATTGGCTGGATTCAATGTAAGAAAACAATAGAGAAAATAAGTATATACAAAGAGAAAGAACAAAAATAAAACCATGAAGCCTCTCAATTAAAAGTAAATATCAATTCAAATTTGAAACTATTTGGAGAAGCCTAATGATAAGAAAAGAATAAATAGTATAGAATCAAGCAATGAGAATAGGATGTTTTTACAGATGAAATTTATGTGTAGAATATTTTGAAGAATACTTCAAAGTAAGTTCAACTGTGATATTCAGAGAGGAAAATAAATGCTAAACCTTTATTAAAAAAGAACCCAAAACATATAAAATAAGAACTCTCATGAATGAAGTAAAATATGTGATTTATTTTAAAAAAGAACCCATTAAAATATGTAATTTAAAAATTAAAATTAATAGGATAAATTCTCAATTAGATATGATCAATGGGAGACCTAACAAATTAATTGATAATATTAGGGAATTCCATCAAAGTCTACCTGAAAATCAAATATCTGTGTATACACATGTGTGTGTATGAAAGAGCAACAAGAAAACTGGAACATAGATGACAGGACTCAATAGTCATCTAACAGGAGTTCCAGAAACAAAAGAAAGGGGAATATACAGTAGCACTGATTTTCAAAAAGAAAATTTATGAGAAATTTTCAAAACTGCAGAAAATCACAAGTCTACCCTAAGATTTGAACAAGTAATTCTTGCCTATAGTAATCCTAATAAGACTTCAAAATACCAAAAATAATGATATAGAATACAGAATACTTACAATTGAATGATAACTAACTTTCCAAAGCAACTAGACCAGAACATTAGAATGAAATTTTAAAGTGCAGAAGAAAAATGATGATTACTCCACAACTTTATTACCAGCTAATCTACCTTTTATAGAGGCAAAATAATAACACTTGAAGACATAGAAAAACTAAAACTTTAGCACACATGACCTCTTAATAAAAGACAGAAAAACAAGTGTGCTTCAGCTAGAAGGAAAGTAAACCCAGAGGAAAAGTACATGAAATGACTTAAAAGCATTAAAATTAATAAACATGTGGGTAAATTGAATGAACTATTTTTCAGAAACAGAAAAATAACTAAACTAAATATATACTTCTAATTATAGAATTCCTCTTTAGCCACATAAATGAAATGATAATACTGACAGTGTATATAGGTGACAGTATAGATTTTGGTGAGAGATAAAAGATGCACAAATGATTAATAAACTTAAAATTTGGCAAGGTAGAGATAGAGCCATATGCTTCAATAAAAACAGTAAGAATAGTGAAAAGACAATATGCATAAGAATTGTTATACTCTAATCTACAAGGTTCAACAACAAAAAGCAATACTATTAATAATAATACTAATATTTAAAACCCACTTAATGTGCTGAATAAACTATTACATCATTACGCAGCATTATTTTTCAATTCTTTTTAGAATTTTCAATACATTTCAGTTTCATTATATTTCTGTGTTCTATATTTCCACTTAAATATTTCTCAATGACAAAATATAATCCTTGTCAAAAGGAGCTTATTACTGAAAGAAATGTGATGAGGAAATATAACTCTTCTATATGTCAAGATGTGATGGTAAAAACAAACACAATTTGTTATTATAAGCATTTCATTCCAAATGGAAACCTTTCTGCTCTAGAAAGTATTTGTTTTACTTTTAGGTGGTTGTGCACCCTGTGGAGAATGAATGGAGAATGTAACTTTCTTGAGCCTCAATGTTAATCACACTCTTGCCTAATATCCATTTTATTCCTTGGAGGCATTAGTCATCCTTAAAGAATGCCTTATTGTAATAAATAATACCCTGCATTGGGTTTAATGTGTTGACTTTTGCAGATATTTTTGTTGGGAGTATTTTATTCAAGCATAATGTAGGCAGAGTACATTATAATTATGCTTTTATTATGAACACTACAAATGAAGGGAGGTCACGGAATTGCAATCTGTAGGTTTTGCAGACATTTCATACATCTGTTATCACTTCATAAAAGCCATTACATGTATACATAACTTCCAAGGTTTTTGATCATTCAAATAAGATATGATTGATTAGCTGCTAAGGAAATGGGTTTAAAAAGTTTTGTTTTGTTTTTTTTTCCCTGAGGAAAGCAGAGAAAGAAAAGTACATTTTTTCTACTATTAATATCAGTACATCTGGGAGCAAAAGTATTCAAGGAAAGGCAATCTAGAATACACCAAAAGGACTAGTATTACTCATGACATTGACTTTTAATATTTGATTTCCACCCTCATATCCAATATTTCTATTCATGGTCAGGTCAAATTTTTATCTTTTCCCAGGTAAAACAGTTTGTGGGAGCAGTTGGCAAAGAGTTTGTATCATCCTGCTTAATCTGTATAAAGCATCACAGTGCCTGAGTCTAATGCTTAGCCCCTTACAGAGAGCATTTATTAATAGAAGAAAAGAAGTGTATGCCTCTGTGAGTGTGTATGTATATGTGTGTGTATGTGTTTGTGTGCTGAAAGGAAGGAAGATGAGAGAGGAGAGACAGATAAAAAAAAAATAACACACATATGAACTTAAGTGCAGGAGCTAGAAAGGATGCATTCATTAGAAGTTTATACTGAAGTTCACTTTAGGTCTTGTTTGAAGAATTTCTCTAAATGCAGATATTTGTTTCCTATGTCTGTGAGCTCAAGCTTCCCAATCATTGGCCCTTTGAGACTTTTGCTAGAGGAAATTTTCTCTGGGACTCAGGAAATCTCATAGAACTCCTTTATCATACTGTACTTTTTACTTATGTATTAGTTTCCTGTTGCCACCATAAAAAATTACTGCACACTTACTACCTTAAAGCAGCACAAATGTATTATCTTCCAGTTCTGGAGAACAAAAGTCAGGAATCTATTTCACTGGATTAAAGCCAAGGTGTTGGCATGGCTGGCTTCTTCAAGAGGCTCTAGGGGAGATCTGTCTCCTTGCCTTTTCCAACTCTTAGTGGCTGCTTGTATTCTTTGGTTTATGGCCAAATATTAATTAATTAATTAATTTCAATTCATTACAGGGTACAAATATTTTTGTTTATGAGGATCGATTTGTAATGCTTGAGTCATGGTGACAAGTGTGCCCATCACACAGATAGTGTTCAGTGTACCCATTAGGTAGGGTTTCACCCATCCCCTGCTCCCCTCTCTTTCCCTTGCCTTCATTTCTTCTGAGTTTTACTTTTCCCTCTATGCACATATGTGCTCAGGAGTTAGTTCCTATTTAATAGTGAGTACATGTGGTATTTTTCCATTCCTTAAGTACTTCACTTAGGATAATGGTCTCCAGTTCCATCCAAATTGTTGCAAAAGGCATTAAGTCATCCTTCTTAATGGCTCATGGTATGTTTGAAATCTGGAAATATGATGCCTCCAGATTTTTTTCCTTTTGCTTAAGATTGCTTTGGCTATTTGGGTTTTTCTCTGGCTCCAAACCAAGAGTAGAATTATTTTTTTTAGATCTGTGAAATATGATGTTGGTACTTTGATGGGGATTGCATTGAATCTGTGAATCACCCTGGGTAGTATGGACATTTTAACATTGTTGATTCTACGGCTCCGTGAGCTTGAAATATTTTTCCATTTGTTTGTATCATTTGGGATTCTTTCCTCAGTGTTTCATAGTTCTCTTTATAGAGATCTTTCACCTCTTTGGTTCAGTATATTCCTAGTTATTTTATTTTCTTTGTAGCTCTTGTGAATGGTATTGAGTCTTTGATTTGACTCTCAGCTTGCTGTTATCGGTATATAGGAACGCTACTGATTTGTGCACATTGTTTTTGTACGGTGAGTCTTCACTGAATTTACTTATCAATTCCAGGAATCTCTTGGTGGAATCCTTGTGGCTTTCTATATAAAAGGTGTTATCATAAGCAAAAAATGATAGTCTGTCCTCTTCTTTCCTGATATGGATACCTTTTATTTCTGTTTCTTGCCTGATTGCTCTGGCTATGACTTCCACCACTATGTTGACTAGAAGTGGTGACAATGGGCATCCTTGTCTTGTTCCAGTTCTTAGGGAGAATTCTTTCAACTTTTCCCCAATCACTAATGATGTGTGGACATTTTCTCTATCTTCAAAGCACATAGCTCTAATGTCTTCTTCTATCATCATAGTGCCTTCTCCTCTACTGTTCCTCTCTGATTGCCTGCTTCTTTATTAGAAGGATTTCTGTGATTATGTAATACTTCCCTGGGTAACCCCAAATAATCTACCAAACTCAAGATCACTTATTTACAAAGTCTCTTTTGCCATATAAGATATGGATATTTAGGGGAGCCATATTCAACCTACTTTAGTTTATAAAATCAATCAGAAAGTAGGCTTTCCTTCCTTGTAGACAGCAGATCTAATGCAAACCAAGTGCTTATTCAGAACGTAGAATGCAAGAAAAAAGGTACTCATATCAAGACATATGTTTTGTACTTATGCAGTGTTATATATCTTACATAAATGTATGCATTAGAAAGGAAGAAATATATAAGGACGCATTAAAATTAGAGTATAGTTTAACAAAATTGAGAAAATAAATAAAACAAAAGTTGAGTATTTTTAAATCAATACAATTGATAAACATTTTTCCAGGCTACCCGAGAAAAAAAATAAAGAAGACATAAATTACAAATATCAAAAATGAAAAATAGACCTTCACTACTCATAGATGTATATTAAAAGGCTAAAAAGAAAATGCTGTAGATTGCTCTATGCATACAAGTTTGAAAATTAAGATGTAATGGACAAATACATTGAATGATACTTCTATCAAAACTCACACAAGGATAAAATGGGTATTAATAGCTCTTTATATACAAAAAAATTATCAATATTTGAAAATCTTGGCGGACTTGGTGGCTTATTCATGTAATTCTAGCACTTTGGGAGGGCAAGAGGGAAGATGACTTGAAATCAAGAGTTTGAGGTTTCAGTGAGCTATGATGATGCCACTGTACTCTAGCCAGGGTGACAGAATAAGATCCAGAAAAGAAAAGAAAAGAAAAGAAAAAGAAAGAAGGAGAGAAAGAAAGATAAACAAAGAAAGAAAAGAAAAGGAAAGATTCCAAAAAGAAAGCACCAAAGTCAGATTATTTCAGCAATGAATTCTATGAAATATTTAGGAAATAAATAATATTCATTTTTTACAATCTCTTCAAAAAATAAAAGCAGAGTTATCAATCCTTACTCATTCTATAAAGCCAGCATTATCCAGAAAACAAAACTAGACAAAGATATTAGAAAAAAAACCAAACAACAACAACAAAAAACTACCAACCAATGTATCTCGAAAGGAAAATCAAGCAATGTATACAATGAATTATATAATAATACCAAATGGAATTTATTCCAGCTATTCAAGATGATTTCAATCTTCAAAGGCTATAAATGTAATCTATCATGTCAACAGGTTAAATGAGAAAAATCATATGACTCTATCCATTGTTGCAAAGAAATCCTTTGGCAAAATCCAACATCCACTCATAATAAAACTTTTGCAAATATTCCAATTGAGGAAAATTTTAAAAGATACCTGAGCTGTACTCCTCAAAACTGCCTAGGTTATTAAAACCAGGGAAAGTTTGAGAAATTATCACATTACCAACAAAATTTGAATAACTCTATTCACATATTTTATTCAATTTTTTTCTTTTAAAAAGAGTATGATTTTTTGCCACAAATGCGAATGGTGATATTTTGGAGAATGTGGATGATATTTACTAATTTGGAAAAATAAGGAGAAAGAGTTTAAATGATCATGATAAAGATAGCAGTATTGCAACTTACAAATATAATTTTTGGTTAGTTGCTATAATTTTTTTTAAAAAAGCTTTCAATTTAGCTTTTAAAATGTTTGTCCTTATCAGAAAGAACTGTAGATTTGTGCTCTACTACAACATTATTTTACCTGAAAATTTTCTTGCATTTTTATATTTGGATATTAAAGTACATTGAAACCATAAAAAATTCAATGAATTCATGATTATCAAAATAACACGTCCTTATTTCAAATTATTATTTTTGTATAGTAAAAGTGTGTGTGTGTGTTTTAGCAGGCATATATTTTGGCCAATGGATTCTATGAATTATTCATAGTTTTAAAATGTCTTGACTCATAGAATAAGGAAGAATTCATATAAAAATATGACTGTTTCTTTGAACGTAGAGACAAGTAGCTACTTCCACATGTTCCATGAGTAAAAATATTAATAGTATAGCAATGAGGTAATTATTACTTCATTTCTTTTACTCTTCTCCATTTAATAAAAAAAGAACTGGCTAAAATTTCTCTCACGTACTAAAAGGGTATGTGTGTATGTGTATGTGTATGTGTGTGTTTGTTTGGGACACTGAAATGGCTTTTAATTTGTTTCCCTTTGAGACCATGTAAATAAGATATATTAAAAAGAATACTTAGCTGTGCTATAGTTTTGAGAGGAACATATAGGACAGGTTATTTGAAAGTCGTAGATATCATTCCCCCACTCAATGCAAGAGACAGGTAATTGTGGTTTTTCTTGATTTCCAACATTACATCCCAAGAATTTAGAAAATGAGGATTGGTGTTCTTAAAATCCAAATTGAATCATCCCATGACTTAATGTTCTCAGCATAAGAACATTATGCACCCGTTGTCCCTGCCTACTTTAAAATATTCTCAGTGATCATAAAATGTGCTACAAACAAGTAAATTAATCTTTAAACATTTCTGAAAGTCAGAAAATGTCTCCTAAATCCTGAACTGGATTACCTTTCCCTTAGTCTTTCACTCCTTTGTCTGTGCTTCTAGGCCACATTAAAAAAAAGAATAAAAGAAGAGTCTAACCTTTTTGTGTCCTAGTGTCCACTGCAATTCATCACCTTGATAACTGTTCCAGAATGTTTTCCAAAGTGTCAACATCTATAAAGAGGTTAAGGACAGAAAATAGGTGTATGAAATATGCTATAAATTATGAAAATTATGAGAGTATTTTTTAAGTAATGGATTTTGAATATGATAAATATTGTTCTTGGTTTTAATTCATTTTCAAAATATGGCTCTTCAAGAATGATATTGAGATTACAAATTATCTAATCTTGTTAAAGTCCTATGGCACATGCATTGATGTTTATTTTCTATAATTTTTAAATTAGAAATTTTGATTGATACAAAGTATAGATATGCATATTTTTCATGTATAAATCTAAATTCATTGTCAAATAAAATAGCTTATACTTTACTTATTTTTGTAAAATATTATGATAAAATAAAATATGTGACATATTTTTAAATGATAGAAACATATTACCTAACATATTTGTTAGATAATAACATGTGCTAAGTTTTAACTAACATATAACAATTTTTTAATAAAATTTATGAAAAAATTACCTTGAAAGTACTTTAATCCTTTTCTTTCTCTCTTTTTAAATGTGTCTTGGATTCTCTTGGCTTTTTGATCTTTCATAAATACATATATCATATATATATCTTATATATTTTAGAGTTTGACAAATTGACAACTTGTTCAATTTCTTCATATTTATTTATCTTATTTATCTTTGACTCAGGTAAGTAATATCCACCGTAATTTGGTACCTGGCAATTTTTTTCACACTTGAAAACTTCGTTAGAGGCAAACTGCATATTTAGAACAGAAACTGAAAGTTGAACAAAGATAAAAATTTTGGTGTGGCCAGTTCTACAAAACACTATGGATTAATTTTGACTTTCACACTATAAACTTTATATCTGGGCAGAGAAATTCATTGTGTTGCAGGTTAAGCAACATTAAATTTTAAAACACCACCATGATTTCATCCTATGAGCATTTGTGAAACTTTTATATTTTAGCCCAGTTGCATATTTAATGGCTTATACTCTACTAGGCAGCAGCAGCATTATGAAACTACTGAATAATTGAAATCTATGAGAATGACATATAGGAGTGTTATTAGGATTTTTCATTTTTTATTATCGTCAGTTAGACACTGATATGCTAATAACTTTTGAGATTGTGCATTTATCTACTTAAGAGAGCAGGCAGGAAAAAATTATCTGTGTTCTAAGTCATAGACTATAGTAGCATAGAAATATTCACAACCAAAATTTCAAAGATCTTGTTTACTCAGCAGATTAAGAAAACTCTGGTGACAAGAGGGACAAATGTTTTAGCTGTTATTCACTAAGCTTCTTAAATAACATTAATGGATGCAACATCTAAATTACTAGTATGAGTAAATCTACACCTCTCTCTTAATTTATGCCTTCTCAGGCAAAACAAAAGCATATGATTTCAAGGCTTAGTGTGGGGCTCTTAGGGTCATATTCTGTCTGTAATCATAGTTTGCAGAAACTATGAATTAGTATTTGGTACCTACTAATGAATCAGCTGATCATTTATATCTTCAAAGTTTATAGAAACAATTAGAATCTATTCATCGATGCATATCCATCAGATCACATTATGATCTGCCTGTCTTGAAATATAGTCCTTTCTGGCCATCTTGAAATCAGTTCTAAGTGATTTAGATGTCGTACCTCATATTATGTTTTCTTGTTTTCTTTCCTGTGTACTTGTCTCAACCTTTATTTGATTAGGCTGGCCCATCCACTCATGTGTCACCTCTCTGTCAGCCCATAAAGTCACACATTTTAGCTGATTTTTAAAGCCATTTTTCAGAGCTTCTCCTAATCTCCCATTTGACCACCACAGGGTTTTTTTTCACTGTTATCCAAACTAGGCTTCATACATCAACTCCAACCTAATGGGCCAGCTCAGAAATTTAGTTTACATTGACATAGCTGGATCCCTATGTACTTAACTTTCTTACTATTTATACATTTCTTCAGAACAATAGTAATTAATATTTATCTTGTACCTTATGCTGTACTAAGTGCTATAACTTCATTAGGTTTAACATGAAGAAGCTTATGATCTCCTGGGGACATCAAATAAAAAGTAATTATGATTTAAGGGATTAAGTAGTTATGAAGGTAAAACAAATCCTGTCATAAAGTAGTAAGGGGAGGTTTGTCTAGGTGACCTCTTAATGTGAGTACAGAAGAGTGAGTCATAGTCATGCAAGAGGAAAAGATGGGTGTATTAGTTTGCTTGTGCTGCTGTAACAAAATACCATAAACTGGGTCACTTAAGGAACACTTTTAAGTCCAAGAGCAAGGTGTTGGTAGGTTTTATTGCTTCTGAGGCCTCTGTCCTTAGCTTACAGATAGCCACCTTCTTGCTATGTACTAAAATTGTCTTTTCTCTGTGAGTGAATCCTGTGTATCTCTCCTTCTTCTTATAAGGACATCATCATATTGTCTTTTGCACACTTTTTCACAAGGTTGTTTGATTTTTTTCTTGCTGATTTGCTTGAGGTTTTGTAGGTTCTGTTTATTAGTCCTTTACTGGTTATGTAGCATGCAAATATTTTTTCCCATTCTGTAGGTTGTCTATGTGCTTTGTTGATTATTTCTGTGGCTTTGCAGAAGCCTTTTAATTTGATCAGGTCCTGTTTATTTATTTATTTTTGTTGTTGCTGTGATTGCCATTGGGGTCTTCTTCATAAAATCTTTGCCTATACCCATATCTATAAGTTTTTTTCCAACATTTTCTTCTAGAATTTTTACGGTTTCATGTCTTAGGTTTAAGTCTTTTACACATCATGAATTAATTTTTGTGAGCGGTGAGAGGTGTGGATCCTATTTCAGTCTTCTACATGTGGCTTTCCAATTTTCCCAGCACTATTTACTGAATAGGGATTCTTTTCCCCAGTATAATTTGCTCTGCTTTACCAAAGATCAGATGGCAATATGAGGATGGTTTTATATCTGAGTTATCTGTTCTGGTCCATTGGGCTATGTCTCTGTTCTTTGCCAGTCCCATGCTGTTTTTGGTTGCTATAGCCTTGTAGTACAGATTGAAGTCTGGTAAATTGATGAGACCAAATTTATTCTTTTTGTTTATGTTTGCGTTGGCTATGCTGTGTCTTCTCTGGTTCCATATGGAGTGAAGAATTATTTTTCTAGATCTGTGAAAAATGACATTAGCCTTTTAGTGGGGATTGCATTGAATCTCTAAATCACTTTGGGTAGCATAAAGATTTTAACAGTGTTGAGTCTGCCAATCCATGAGCATAATACATATTTCCATTTGTTTATATCCTCTTCCATTTCCTTCCTCAGTGTTTTATAGTTCTCCCTGCAGAATTTTTTACCTCCTTGGTTAAATATATTTCTATGCATTTTATTTTCTTTGTTTCTATTGTGAAAGGTATTAAGTCTTTGATTTGATTCTCAGCATCACTGTTGTTGGCATATGGGAATGCTCTGATTTGTGTAAATTGATTTTGTAACCTGAGACCTTGCTGAATTTATTTATCAATTCCAGGAGTCTTTTTGCAGAATCTTTGGGGTTTTCTAGATATAAGATCATATCATCAGCAAAGAACATTAATTTGACCTCCTCTTTCCCCATTTGGAAACCCTTAGTCTCCTTCTCTTGCCTGATTGCTGTGGCTATGACTTCCAGCACTATGCTGAATAAAAGTGGTAACAGTGGGCAACCTTATCTGGTTCCAGTTCTAAGCAGGATTTCTCCCAATTTTTCCCCATTCAGCATGATGTTGCCTGTGGGTTTATTGTGTATGGCTTTTATAATTTTGAGGAATCTTCTATATATGCCTATTTTGTTAAGAGTGCTTATCATAAAAGCATGCTGAATTTTGTTGAATGCTTTTCTGTATCTATTGGGAGGATCATATGGTTATTGGTTTTGCTTCTATTTATGCAGAGATATACATTTATAGATTTGCATATGTTGAACCATCCTTGCATCTCTGGGATGAAGCCCACCTGGTAGTGGTGGGTTATTTTCTTGATGTGCAGCTGAATTCACTTTACTAGGATTTTATTGAGAATTTTTGCATCTATATTAATAAGGGATATTGGTCTGTAGTTTTCATTTTTTGTTGTGGCCTTTCCTGGTTTTGCTCTCAAGATGATATTGGCTTTGTAGAATGAGTTGGGGAGATTCCTTCTTCCTTGAAGTTATGAAATAATTTTGCAGTATAGGTACCACAATTTTTTCTTGTGAATTTTGTATTGAGAATCCAATCTTAACTATCCAGTTCTAACAATTTATGTATAGCATTTTACGTGTTTTTATGAATAAATAATATTTTTAAATAGTTTTCCAATTTTTGTATTGTATATCTCATTTGCCTCTGGGTGGCACTTCTAATACACTGTTAAATACAATTTGGTATCCTTGTTTTGCTCTAGATCTTAAGTTATCATTCTTTTAATATTTCATAATTAAGTGTAATATTTGCTAGAGATTTTTGTGCATACCCTGTAATGTGTATGAAAATTCTATTAGCTGCTGATGAAAATTTATTCTTTCCCATTGTATGAGAAAAAGGTACAACAAAATTTTATAGCTAATCTTTCAGTTTAGTAAGTTATGCAATATAATTTCAGAATTTCTCACATAAAATATGCTCTTCCACACTCGTACCCATTCTAAAGACAAAAACCTTTTGAAGGATGACCATACATCCCAATTTGTGTGGCAAAAGAATGGCTTACACATGACATTGTAGAAATATTAGTAACAATTTTTCTTGTCATTTAAAATTGTCCTATTTTGAGCAATATATTATATAAATATTCTACTTAAATGCCTCATATTGAGAGGTAAGACAACTGACAATGATGTGAGCTACTAAACAGTGTGAATCCACCCTGAACTGTTAAGTGAGTGAAATAAACATTATTTTTTAATCTACTATACAATTTAATTATACTATAAAAGTTATCAGGCTATGGAAATACTCTTTGCTAACTAGATTAAAATTTCTATCACAGATGGTTTGAAATTTTATGAAAAAACTGACTTTTTCTGTGCCTCTAAGGTGAACAAATAAATTATTTTTCTTTTAACATGCTAGTGAATTATATTATTTAATTTTCTAAAGTTAAATCAATTGTGCATTCCTGGAATGAATCCAATTTTATTTCCAGATTCATGATTCATACTTAAAATATTTTATATAATATTATTACATGTAAGACCAAGAATGAGATTCTCTATCTCTATTAATTCTCTATTTGGTAATGTCTTTAATTAGACTTTGTGTCAAGGCTATGTTTTTATTCTAAAATAAGTTGAAGACTCTGGAAAAGTTTGAGTAATATTGAAATTATTTATTCCTTAAAATTGAGTATAATACACTGTAAACAAATCTAGGCCTATTAATTTATTATAATATTTTAAAATACCGATTTGATTTCATTAAAAATTTGAGATGAGTTAAATTTCTCTTTTTTTATGAGCATGTTTAGTAAATTGTTGAGAAATAAATGCAAGTTTTTCAACCAATTGAAGTTGTAGATAATATATATTTATTTTATATTTAACTTTTCACATCATTACTTCACCTTATCTTGATTTATTTGAGATCTTTTATATTTTCTCTTAATCCTCACTGGATGATGCTTTATTTTATTAACTTTCAACAAGATTTTTTACAATTTTATCTTCTATATTTAGTTTTCTACTTCAATTAATTCTTCTTTTTGAAAAAATAATATCCTAATTTGCATATTCCCTTCCATATGCATATAAGAACATATACATTTTATATTTTTTTCTTTAACCCTATCAGACATTGATCTAGGCAAAGAATTTTTGAGGAAGACCCCCAAGGC
>VBSM01003039.1:9590803-9638616 GCA_008086735.1 Cheirogaleus medius | reverse complement strand
AGAAAAAAAAAAACAAAATAAAAAAAGAGCCATTTTAGCTGCACAACATATTTTGATATGCACCATTTTACTTATTTTTCACCTTTAACACTTTTTAAATCTTTATTATATTTTCCTCTTTGACCCATTAATTTTAGATTTCTTTATGCCCACATATCCATATTTTTCTGGGGCTCTATTTATTACTGATTTCAAACTTAATTTGTTGTATTTAGGGTACAACATTAATATTTTGAATTTTCTGTAAACTTCTTTGACCAGACTTTTATGACTAACCACTTCTTTATTGTTCTAAATGTGCTTGAAAAGAATACACATTTTTCACTGTGCTGCATTGTTTTCATACATCAGGTCAATCTTGTTATTTTAGTTATTTTTATCTTCTGTATTGCTTTAAAATTTTTGTCTGCTTGATATAAAAATTACTGACAGAGTTATATTTGCCGAATTCACAATCATATAAAGACTTTTTTATTTCTCTTTACAGTTTTGTCAATTGTTGTTTTATACACACACACACGCACCATAAGTGATGGATAAATTGCCTAGTAATTTTTTTAAACTTATTAGATATGAGTTCTCCTCTTCTGACAAGTTTTAAGTAGTATAATTTTGCTTTCAGATCAATCATTTTTTCTTGGTGTACTATGAATCTTTTCTATATCTTTCTTATTATATGCTTGAATTCCTATCAGTCTAAATATGGTTTCTTTTTTTTTTCCTTTATTTCAGAATATTATGGGGGCACAAACATTTTGGTTACATGTTATGAGTTTGCCACACCCAAGCCATGATTTGAGGTGCTCCCTTTCCCCCTACAACACTCACCATGTCCATTGGTTGTGAATTTACTTACCCCTAACCCCCCTGCCCCCAGTGAATATTACTATCATGTGAGCACCTTAATGTTGATCAGTCAGTGCCAATTTGATGGCAAGTACATGTGGTGCTTATTTTCCCATTCTTGTGATACCTCACTTTGGAGGATGGGCTCAAGCTCTCTATCCAGGAAAATATAAGATGTGCCAGATCACCTTCATTTTTGGTAATTAAGTAGTATTCCATTGTGTACAATACCATATTTTATTAATCCACTCATGGATTGACAGGCACGTGGGTTGTTTCCACGTCCTTGCAATAGTGAATTGTGCTACCATAACCATTCAAGTGCAGATCTCTTTATTATTAAATGTCTTTTGTTCCTTTGGGCAGATGCCTAGTAGTGATATTGATGGATCAAATGGTATTTCTATTTTTAGCTCTTTGAGGTATCTCCAAAGTCTTTCCACAGAGGTTGTACTAATTTGCAGCCCCATGAGCAGTGTAAGAGTGTTCCTATCTCTCCACATTCTCACCAGCATTTGTTTGGGGATTTTTTGATAAAGGCCAATCTCACTGGGGTTAGGTGAGATCTCCTTGTGGTTTTGATTTGCATTTCCTTAATGATTAGAGATGTTGAGCATTTTTTAAATATAGTTTGCTGGTCATTATTCTTCTTTTGAAAAGTTTCTGTTCATGTCCTTTGCCCATTTATTGATGCGGTTGTTTGATTTTTTTCTCGGTTTTTTTTTTTTTTTTTTTTTTTTTTTTTTGAGTTCTAGATAAATTCTTATTATCAGCCCTTTATTGAATGTATAGAAATCAAATATTTTCTCCCATTCTGTAGGCTATCTATTCACTCTAATGATAGTTTCCTTGGTTGTGCAAAAACTTTTTACTTTGATCAGTTCTCATTTATTTATTTTTGTTGATTCTGTGATTGCTTTGGGGGTCTTCTTCATAAATTGTTTGTGTAGGCTGATGTCTGAAAGAGTCTTCTGTACATTTTCTTCTAGGATACTTAAGATTTCATGCCTTAGGTTTAAGTACACTGTCCATCATGAATTGATTTTTGTAAGACGTGAGAGGTGGGGATCCAGTTTCAATCTTCTGAATGTAGTTATCCAATTTTCCCCAGCACCATTTATTGAAAAAATATTCTTTTCCCCAGTGTATATTTTTGTCTGCTTCATTAAAGATTAGATGACAATATGTGGATGATTTCATCTTTGGATTCTCAATCCTGTTCTAAAGGTCTATATCTCTGCTCTTGTGCCTGTACCATGCTGTTTTAGTTACTATATCCTTGTAATACAGCTTGAAGTCTGGTAGACTGATACCTCCTCATTTGTTCTTTTTGCTTAAGATTGCTTTGGCTATATGAGGTCTTCTCTGGTTCCATACAAAGCATAAAATTATTTTTTCTAGTACTGTAAAAAATGATGATGATACTTCGAAAGGGATTGAATTAATTTTGCTGATTCTTTCTCATCAGGCTACTTTGTCAAGAATTGGGGTTGCTGGGGCTGGTTTATGGCTTTATATCCAAGTCCCCAAATGGATGTTCCTTGACAGTGCTGGGGAGATGTGGCTTGGTCCTGTATTGCCTTAGAGGTGTTTTAGCCTGTTGGGTTATCTCTGACCTGTTGTCTTCATCTCTTGCCAAAAGAGATTAGTGAGTTTGGATCCCTGGCTTAAGCTCCCAGGTGGTGAGCTGTGAGACTACCCTCTCTGTTGTTGCTTGTAGTTTTTGTAAAGGAGTCAATTATCAAGGTATTCCAATGCCTTTGTATTGGGCTCTAAACCCCTGAATGGGGTATATAAGTGCCCCAATCTTTGGGAAATGTTTTGTCACTCCCAAGGGTAACTTTAGTCCTGTTGCCACTTTAGTTGGGGTCAGGACAACAGGTACCTGCAAATCTGAGAGCATATACTTCTGTGGTTGCTTGATCTGCTGCAATGGGAGAGCTGCTAATATGTTATTCAGGGCTCTTTCACCACATTTGCAAGGCAGCTCCATGTGGGGGCTGTCAATTTGTGCAATTGCTGAGGACTCTAGCCAAGATTTTCCTTCCCAGGCCATAAGCCCCAAAGCTGGCAGAAGTCTGGGCACAACGGACAAGCCCTAGTGTTATATTCTTATCAGATGGTTAAAACCAACCCACTGGACTGAATCAACAGTCTTCCCCATTTTGCTTAGTTCCAAGGTCCCACAGATTCATGCCAGTCACACAGAAAAAGCCACTTTTTTTCCTCACTCCCTGCCTCCAAGGGCAGAGTCTGCCCTGCTGGGCTAGGGGAGGGGTATTGTCTGAGACGTCTTCAAGTCCCAGTTGATGAAGTGGCTTCTCTCATTACTCCCCACCTCCAAGGGCAGGGTTTACCCTAGTGGTGTGATAGACAAGCGTTTGGGCCAGGGGAGGAATGCTGCCTAAGGTCACCAGGTGTCCCAGCCAGAAAGCAGTCTCTCTCCTACTCCACACCTCCAAGGCTTGAGCCTGTCCTATTGGTGGGAAACACAAGCAACAGAGCCAGGTGGAGAAGCCCATTGGAGACCACTGCACAACTCAGCACAGAAAGTAGCCTCTCTCATCACTCCGCACCTCCAGTGGTGGGACCATCCTGTCAGCGCAAAAAGGCAAGCCGCCATGCTAGGGGAGGAATGTTCAGAAAGCAGCTTCTCTCATTACTCCCCTCCTCCAAGGGTGTGGCCTGCTCTGTTAGTCAGGGGCATGGGCAGGGTCAATGTCTGAGACCATTGCCTGGGCTTGCCCTGCTGAGCTGGGGAAGGGGTGGCGCCCAGAACCACAATGTGCCACAGCTTTTCTAGGCTATGAACCCCCAAAATGGTGGCCACCCACCCACAGAGAGCCAGCACTGGAGGCAACTGCTCAGGGGACAGCAGGTGCTGGGTTTGGCAGGTTGTCTCAATGAGCCTCCAGCTGAACCCATTGCTTCCCTGACCCTCTGCCTCACGTCAGTCCTGTAGAGGGTTATGCACTCTCTGTCCCACTCTGCACTGGAATAATCTTCAGTGGTTTCCAGAGGAGGGGTGCCTGTCTCCAGACTCCCTCCTGTGGGCCCAGGAAGTGTCCACTCAGACCAGTCCCTACCCATCCCAGTGTGCACCCAATACAGTGTAATGGAGAGTTCAAAATGTTTCCCACTTTTGTCTATTCACACAGCCTGTCATCCTGTGCGACAACTTCGCACTAACTTCAGGCGCTTCCCTGCCTGCATGGGTGTGGAGGTCGAAGGAGAAAGAGTCATCCTCCTGTGGGTCAGATCACACTGCCCTAGCTAGCCAACAGGCATGGCCATCCCACGCTCTATTCCCTATTGTATATCTCGCATTCTCACCTTTTTTTTTTTTCCAGTGCTGCTTGTCCTGCACTGCTTCTCTGCAGATTCATGACACTGTTCTTGTGGGAGAGCGATCCACTCATGTGTAGCTGTCTGCATTCTTCACCTCCTACTCTGGGAGCAGAAAGCCAGGAGGTCACCACTAATCCGCCATTTTTTCAAGGTCTCTAAATAAGGTTTCTATATGTGTCTCTGTCTTTCTGTGTGTAGGTGCTGATAAGTGTAGCTTGTGATTGACAGGCCTTCCTTAATTTGTAGATTTCTAGAATATTATTATCCATTATTTCTTCAAAGAGTCCCAGTTTCTCTGTTATTCTGAAACTCCTATAAATATATATAGAAAGTTCTCACTCTATTCTCCATATTTTTTACCCTCTTTCATAATTTTAATGTTTTTGTTTATTTGTGGTGACTTCTGATTAATCTCTAATTGTATCTCCAAATTTATGATTTCTCTCTTCAGCTCTGTCTAAAATAATTTTCATACTGTTCATCACATTCTTCTTCTTTTCTAGAACAGTATTTTAACTGTTTTTCTAATAATAATAATCAGTTCTCTTTAAGGTCAATTCTGTCATCACTATATTCCCTTGTTCTTTAATCATATTTTTAATCTTATATTTCAATTTTTAAACATTATTTAAAATACTCATTTTATATTCTTCCTCAATAATTCCACCTTCTGCATTTTTTTCTTAGTATGCTTTGTGTTGTCAGTTGTTTTATTTTTCCCCACTTCACTTGTGTTTCATTCAGAGTTGTAAAAGGAAAATATGTATTACTATGGATGCCTTAAGCAGGGAGAGATTTGATTAATGGAAGAAAGGCAAATGCTTACTTGGAAGGACTGGGATGCCAAAAGTCAGTTATGCTACCAATGGCTTTTAGAAAATTTAGAAATGTAGCAATTACTAAGATTTCTAGTCAGTGATCTTACCTACCTAAAATCCTAACAAGGATGACTGGGCATGTCCTCTGGACATTTTGGAAAGAGGAAGGATGTTGCAGCCCTTGGTCTTTGCAGACTACATATCCAAATGACCAATTTTCAGGGACAGCCAAAGGAAGTACCTTATCATCTAAGTTCTATATTCTACTAGATGATTATTAAACTCTATCATCTATGAGATTTGATACTTATTCTCCTTTGGTGAACATCTAAGAAAAGCAAAGATAGTCATTAATATCACTGACAATATATATCCAGGTGGTGCTAGCATGAAGCACATTATTATCTTTAGTATTTTATGATTTATTTATATAGCATGAGCTTGTTGTTTGTTTTTTTTTTTTGGAACTTTTTTGGAGGAACAATTTGAGGCTAGTGTTGTAGGTAGGTTACTCTACAGAGAAATTGCTCCTGTTTCTGATAGTCACATGGGAGCAATTCTACTTCAAATAAAATATGCATCCAGGATTGCCAGATATCCAGATTGTGTGAATTTGGTAAGCAAAACTGTTAGGAGTTTGACTTGCAGTTATGAAACTTTAAGAAAGAAAAATTTCCCCCCTTGAAAGCCAAGGTTTAGATAGAAAATTTTTCTTACAATCTCAAACTGTGTAATTGAAGATGAGGTTGCATAATTGCAGTTATAGGAACCCATTACAGTAAGGATTAAGTTTTCTTGAATCCCAGTTTAATGGAGTGAAGATTCTCTGATGAGCTTTTGCACATTTCAATAGTCAAAAGTGGCCTGAAAGTTGCTAAGATTTATCAAATGTCTTCAGAAACAAAAGTAAGTTCAGTGCTCTGTGGACCCAGCCCCCTTTCATTTAGTTGTTTTCCTCATTTAGATTCTGAATATTCCATATTTCCTTTCCAAGTCATCAATTAATTTAAAAATATTTTACCTACCACTATTTAAATGTTTCCAGCATGATGATAGATACTTAATTTACCAAATTTCTATGCACAGAAATCTATAGGACTTTATTTTTAAGCTCCCAAAATATATATAGTATGAGTGGTCATTAAATTTTCAGGGAATTCTATGATATTAAGTTTAATCAAGATAATGGAAATTGATGTCATATGAAATATTTCATTTACAAAGATTAGGAAATTATTTTAGACAGAAATAAAAATGCTTATTTTTTTTTTTACAAAAATGTATGTATGTGCTTAGCAAGCATTAGTCAATGAACACCAACTTCTTGATTTTCACTTTCCACTTTCTATAAAGTGTTTGTTGACTAAAGCCTGCCAAGCACATAAGCATATTTAATGATTGTTTAAAAAATGTATTACACCAACATTAATGGAATCATTGGCTTCTAAACCTCAAAAAGTGAGGTTGTCTTGTTACTTAGCTCTACCTTTTCTCCTCAGCTAATTGCACAGGGTCTGCAACCAACTGATGGGTGAGTGAAATTACTTTCCACTCAAAGTAAGACAAATTCCACTCAAAATAATTAAAATTTAAGAACAGAAACATCTCACATAATAAAATGTACAAAAGTAAAGTTGGTTAAATCCAGGGATTCATGACATTATCAAAGACCCATGTTATTTTAATCTTTGCGCTTTGATTTAATAATCATGTCCTTATTTTTCTCAAGCTAGCTTTCCTCCTGTTCCTAAAATGCCTTTGCCATTTCCAGATGTCACTTTCAAATATGACAATGTTTGAAGTAGGAAGAGATTATATGTCTCTTTTTTGAGAATGAGGAAAACTTTCCTAGAATTTTCCAGAGCACTTTCTTTCTGGTGTAAGTGCAAGATTTATGCTCCTGCATATATGATTTTGCCATTTACTGCAAAGGTAATCATATTTTCATTATATGTTTAAACTAATTAGGATTTACACTTGAGCCTTGCATCAAGGGTTACAATTGTACTGAGGTGTGAAAACATTTTTTTTAAAAAGTGCTTTGATGTTAACGAAGATGAAAAGATGTTTATGGGCAGATAAAAGCAGAAAATGAACATCATTAGTATTATCAAATTTTAGAAGTTTTCAGTGAAGATTCTCTTCAATATTCTTTTATAATATTGAAAATTGTTTAAGTTTGGCAATAACTATAAAATAGATCTCTTACCTGGAGTGTTCTATGGGCCTATCATTGTTATTTGTCCACAATTTTTTATGTAATCCATAAAACAATCATATGAAATGTCCATTAGAATTGCCTGAATTCTGTGTACTGGGAAATAACCTTCAGAAAAACTAAGAAACATTTTCAAGGGAATATAACAATAAATGGAAACCTGAGTCTGTTAGCATAAGAAACTGTTGCTTTTTCTGCAATTACAGCTTTTCAAATGTATTTAAAAATACACATTGAAATGTAGAAATGAACAACTAATAGTATACAACATGTTATTTTAAAGTATTTGAAACTAGCACTTATTCATTGCAACAAATATCAATGTTTTCTAATAACTAGAACCATCTAATTTGTATCTGTTCATTCTGTTCATGTAAAAATACCCCAGGTCCACACATGTTGTCCTTAATTAAAATGAAAATGAGATTTATGCCCACTGTGTTTAAGTTCTGGAGGTTTTGGGCTGTCTCATGAGTATGATGCTATGGATTATAGAATGCAAACTCCAGATGCTTTCTACTTTCATATGCGATTTTTCAGCTGATATTTTTGAAGATCAGCTTATCTATTTTACCATAATAGATAAATTATGAGTTATTAATATTTGTATACTTATGTGTTCATCCTTATTATTTTCATGTAGTAAAGGTGGTAAAGATATTTTGATGAAAGATCCTATAGGAGAGAAAAAGAGAGGAGTGTTGATCCTCAGCAATGTAATTACAAATGAATTTCTGGAGGAAGACTCTGATTTCTTTTTGATTTTACTGAGGATTAGGATTTTCCATTTCAAGTTACAAAACAGTTATCCATGCTTATCCAACCCCCCCTCCCCTGCTCTTTACCTTATTGTAAAAATAACTGAAAGGACTTCTTGGAAATTTTTTAGATTATTTTAAGCATTATTTTACCCATTGGTAATACTTTGTAGAGGAAAAGCCGCTCTTAATATTCAGCTTATAAAACTATTGATAAGTTATATATTAAGGGAGTGAAAACTACAGATTTTGTCAATGGCCACAGACTAGAACCAAATAGACACAAATAAACTATTTTCTTCGGAGTTACTTCCCTGTTTATCAACCTTTCAATTTCTTTTTTGTTTTGTTTGGTTTGGTTTCAACAGCATTGAAAAGGAAAACTCCCCTTGGCTTCTTAGATGTGATTTATGACAAACATTAAGTTTAAAATTAGTTTTTTTGTTGGAAATTTCCTGAGGGTTAAGTCCCCTTAGGAAATTACTACCCTCACTTGAAACTTCATGGTTTGTAGCAGATGAATTATGGCTCAAAGAAAGATATTCATTAAGGGGAAGTTGAGAAGGATTGGGGAAATCAAGGAGGTGGTACTAAGAAGAAAATTCTGTTTTAATTTGTTCAGCCAATTTCTGAAAAGATGAGTTCTCCCCTCCATACCAGGAAATGCATTTACTTTGGAAAAAATAAATAAAAAGGCTAACGTAGTTTTTTTTAACAGCCACATACATTCTTTATTTCCCTTAGGAGAAAGTAAGCAGGCTGCCCTAGAGAACTTAATCCAGTAGCTTTTATACTCTCCTCAGCGAAAGATTTTAGACCCTTCTTCAAGATAAACTAATACATAGATAAAGCAAAAGAATGAGACAAATGCAATCATTGAAATAGATGGCCCCTCAATCAAAGTTTATCAGTAGTTGTATAATTTATACCTACGAAGTGAATTTTTACAGCAGCAGAATGATTAAGCTTTGTTTTCTGTTGTTGACATATAGGTGGCCAGTGCTTTAAATGCTTTAAGATATTATTAATTTAAAAATAATTTAACCATAATTATACTTTTTTATAACATATAGATAAAATTTCATCATAGAATAAGATAATTGCATGAAGAGATGCTAGTACTGACTCAGTAAATAAATGTTTTGAGATTCATTAGTTTGGTTTTGTTCATGCAGTTATTTAATGTGGGTTTGAAATGATACTCTGATAAGGATGCTTTCATACCTTCACCTAGGTTTCTTGAGTTGATTCATATTTAATTGTTAGGCATAAAGATTTTTAGTTGTTTAGGGATAGAATTAGTATAACATGAAAAAGTAGCTATCTGATTGCAATCATTATTTGACTAGTTGAAACAGCTAACTACTCTTATCTGAAAATAGTACCCACCGTTCAATCACTGCTTCTTCATACATTCAAAAATCTAATTAAGAAAGAGGAATGTAAAGATTTAATGAATTATTATTGCTCTGATTGCACTTGGTCCTTCAAAATTCTATTCATGATACATTTAATTCCTTGTGCATCACTGTACCCCTACCTCTCTTCACCTCCAACTTTTTCTTGAGAGAAGAATCTGACCAAATACATTAAATCTTAGAACATATGGATGTGGAATTTGAGACAATGCTTAAGAGAAAAATAAAATTATTTATTTGAAGTCTCCTGCTTATAAAGAGAGAGAGGGAGAGAAGGGAGGAGAGAGAGAGAGAGAGAGAGAGAGAGAGAGAGACCCCTTGTTCTGTCTAATTTGCATCATCAGGGTTAATTTCAATTTTCTTTTCAGACATAGTGTATATAGTGGCCAGAGATTTCAAGACTCCTTTGCTTTGCTTAGGTGGAATTAACAGGTCAAAAGTTGGGGAAATTTGGGAATCTCACTCTCAAAAATGAAAGCCTAAGTCTGAAGCCTGAATATCCTTTCTTTTACTACGTCAAATGGAAGGCAGAGATTTAAATTCAAATATTGCTGATTTGAGAACTTCCTAATCTTTGCTACTGCCCCATCCTTAAATTGTTTATATTTTCTATTTATCTTTAATTATTTGCCATAAGATCCACAATAAGAAAATGATCTGAGTGCTTGTCTTTGGGACAAGCAATAAATGGGGATCCATTCCAGTCTCCAGTTAAGTTTGTAAGGGAGAGGTCCCCAGGTGATGGTGTCAGTGATGGAATCTTCTGAAATGAAAGACAAGCAGCCTGCCCTGTATTAGATGTCAAAAGGAAAGTCTATGGAGATAAGTTAACTTTTCAGTTATAAGAAAGCCTTGACGAGGATAAAGGTAAAAGGTGAAGTGACAAATTTTGGTGTGTCTATTGGATACCAGAGTATTGAAATGGACTTATTATATACCAAGTCTCCCCCCCCCCACATTGGCTTGGTTTTTAGGAAAAGAAAACAGATTCTGAGCTGTTAAAATTTGACCAAATACTAAAATTAATTTTTATTTGAAAATTTCATAAAATCTAAGAATTTGTTTTAATCCTCAAGTTGAGGAACAACTTCTACTGTATTTTTTGTCCAATGCATGATTGGCTAGATTCCATCCTTAGCCTTTTTCTCATCTCCTTCTTCAGATCTTCTGTTGGGGAAATCTTTAACATTTAAATAACTTCAACCATGACTTGTAGGCTGATGAATTGCAACTTTATGTTACCAGTTGTTCCCTTTCAGACAAGATTGGTTATGTTCAGGGTAGCTAGTAGCTAGATGAGATTTTCCCTTTCTATCCCTTTCTATACAACTCTGCCTGGGCAACTCCAGTCTCCTCCCATTAAACACATCTGAAGCACTTTAAACACTTACCTGTCTCTACCTTTAGTCATTGTACAGCAGGTCCTCAAATAATATTGTTTCAATGTTGCTTCCGCCATTTTTTTGTAATGTTAAGGAAAAAAATCAGTTCCCTCCTGGGGCCACTGTCTATCTGGAGTTTGCATGTTCTCCCCATGCCCAAGTGAGTTTTCTCTGGGTACTCCTGTTTCCTCACACATCCCAAAGATGTTCCTGTCAAGTGAATCAGTGTGTCTACATGATATAAGTTGGTAAATAATTATCTTATTTGTTTTTATTAATGTTTCTTAAATGTATATGTAGCTCACATTATTTCAATGTTTAATATTAGAAGTGATGTGGGTCTTTATTAAAATGCTTGGTGATGTTTGTTTGTTTGTTTGTTTGTTTTTTGTGACCAGAAATATGCCCTAAGAACTTAACTCTCGATTATATCAATTAGCATATGGTAAAATTGGTTTTGGTGCAGGTCATGTTGCTTAAAGTTGCACTTTCCAGGAACCTATTGATGATGTATAGTGAGGACATTTTGTACAATTTTTTGAGCTATACATTTGCAAACACAATAAGAGGCATATGCGGACCATAAACTCTAAGGGTAAAATTATGTTTTATTGTTGTCTGAGTCTGTTTTGTGCTGGTATAACAAAATACCTGAAAGTAGGTAATTATAAAGAACAGAAGATTATTTTCTCACAGTGCTTGAAGTTGGGAAGTATAAGATCAAGGCACTGTTAAGTTTGATGGTTTGGTGAGGTCTGCATGCTCCAGAAGGTAGAAACTCTGTGTCCTCACCTGGGGGAAGTCAGAAGAAAGAGAGAACAAACTCCCTTCTTCAAGTCCCAGTCACAAAGGCAGAACCCTCAAGACTCAGTTACCTCTCAAAGGCCATAGCCCCCAACACTTTTACATTGGAGTTTAAGTAGTTTCAACATAAATCTTGGAGGGAACAAAAGCATTTAAATCATAGCAATTATCTGTTCAGAAATTAGCTCTCTGTCAAGAATATAACAGGAATTCATTAAATGGTTAAATATTGAATGTGTGGAACAGGATAAATTGAGAAAGGTGGTCCTATACAGTGCCTAAGCAGTGAGAGGAACAAAGTGAAGTCTAGGTTTAGGAAAATAAATCACATAAGATAGTGATTTGAAAGAGTTTGGGGAGACAAAACACACGTGTGCACAGATGGATGGCCATGTGAAAACACAGTGATAATGTTGCCATCTACAAACCACAGTGAGTGCCTGGAATAGATTTTTCTCTCATGGACCTCAGTGGAAACCCAACTGCAGACATTTGACCTTGGACTACTGGCCTCCAGAATTACGAAAAATAAATTTCTGCTGTTTAGGACGCACAGTCTGTGGTATTTTGTTATGGTAGTTCTAGCCAAAGAATGGCAATTTTTAGTATATTATATCAGCACATGCAGATATTAGTATGTGGAGTTTAGTGCATCTGGGGGAGAAAATTGCCTCTATAAAACAAAGACCTGGGTCTTCTACCCAAAGAATAAAATAGAGCAATTTAAAGCCTATATGAGTAATCCTAAAGAGGAAATAACTACTTGATGAGGGATTGCTATTTTTCATCAAGATTTAAATGCAATTATAATAAACCATGTTTGTTTGCACTGGAGTTAGATGTTTAAACATGTCAATAAATTTTTGGAAACACAGGAAGTAAAGATGCTTTGTTTACTTTTATTTCCACATTAATTTTAGCACTGAGAGAAGATGAAAAAGTGATAGCCTTGGAGACCACTAAAATCATTTCATTCACAAAATGGGTATTTTATGAGTAAGTGCACTGCAGATCATTCCTCTGTTAGGAGGGTTGCTTAGGGCTCAGCAGATGGCCACTGGAGTTTGAAAACATCTGTTCACTTTCTCTCCTTTTGTCAATCCAAAATCCACAAAAGATAAAGGCTTTTATACAATAATGCTATCTGCCTACCAAGACAGCTGGTGAAAATCAGGAAGTGGAGTAGCTTTGGTAAATGTGATATTGTAAATCAAGATGTGAAAACACTTTGAAAAAGTAATAAATACTATAGTGTACAGGAGAGAGTAGCAAGTGTTAAGTTCATGAACTGACTGATTAAAATTATTTACTAAAGTAATTCACAAGTTAAAACATATATTGCTTAAGAAATGAGTTTGGATTTCAAAAATATCTGCATTTATTCCAAACTCTGCAAAAACTTAACTTTCTAATGTAAGTTTTCCTTATACAAATAACTTTTCAAATAGCAGGTTAGACACTCACACAGAATTAAATATCTTTTAGAGCCAGATTTTCACTGAGATATATTTTCAAACCAAAAACTGTTGAAATGAAAATATTAAACACCTGCTTGGCTCAAGAAATGTAGTTAGATGTTAAGATTGACAACAGTAGAAATAGTATTTCTACTTCTTAAGACTTCAAAAGTTTCAAAACAAAAAGACATACCAAAAGTAAGTGTAATAAAATATAACATTTAATACATTATATCCAAGTGGCCATCTGGTCAGTTGTAAATGTGATGTTTAGGGAATACTTCATAGGTTCAGCTGGACCAGTGAAATCTCATGGAGAGGAGAGCCCTTAAGGTGAATTCTGATGGACCAGTGGCAATAGGGAGGTAATAAATAGGCATTTATTGTGAAAGAATTGTCAAAAAAGAGTCAAAATTCCATAGCATTGGTTCAAATACAATGGACAGACTAGTCCAGTGGTTTTCAATCATTTTTAATATATTTACTAAAAGGTTTTTGTTACATTTCATTGTGTTTTACTTTCACATTTAGAGGAGAGTTACAAAAATAGTGCAAGGAACTCCTATATACTCTTTTCATTTGACTTGCACTCACCAATTGTTTACATTTTTCCTCTTCTGCTTTAACATTCTTTCTCTCTTTCTTGCTTTTTCTGTATGTATGTTTTTCGTCCTTTTCTCTTTTCTGTGTTTTTTGTGTTTTATGCTGTTTTTTTGTGTCCTTTGGCATATCTCTGTGCTTCTCAAGGACACTTCTTTAATGTCTGGCACTACAGCATGACACAGGCTAGCATTGCACTTTTTCTGGCTTAGTCTTACTATCAGCTGAATTCCCCATATCTTCTATTTATTATTTCTTTTTTATTTCAGAGTATTAAGGGAGTATTAAATACACATGCTTTGGTTATGTAAATTGCCTTTGCACCACCCAAGTCAAAGCTACAAGTGTGCCCATCCCCCAGACAGTGCTCACTGCTCATGTCAGGTGTGATTTTACCAATCTCCCTCCTCCCACCTGCCAGAAACATGATGAATATTACTTACATATGTGTGAATAAGTTTTGATCAATTAGTATCAATTTAATGATGAAGTAAGTACATGTGGTGCTTGTTTTTCCATTCTTGTGATTCTTCTCTTAGAAGAATGGGCTCCAGCTCTACCCAAGATAATACAAGAGGTGCTAGATCACCATTTTTTATAGGTGAGTAGTACTCCATGGTATACATATACACATTTTATTAATCCACTCATGGATCGATGGCCATTTGGGTTGATTGTACATCTTTGCAATTGTGAATTGTGCTGCTATAAACATTTGAGTGCAGATGTCCTTTTTATAGAATGTCTTGTTTTCCTTTGGATAGATAACCAGTAGAGGAATTGCTGGATCAAATGGTATTTCTACTTTTAGTTCTTTGAGGTATTTCCATACTACTTTCCCTAGAGGTTGTACTAGTTTGCAGTGGTGTATGAGAGTTCCTATCGCTCTATCCATGCCAACATTTGTTTTTTGGGGACTTTTTGATAAAAGTCATTCTCACTGGAGTTAAATGATATCTCATTGTGGTTTTGATTTTCATTTCCCTGACCATTAAAGATGTTGAGCATTTTTTCATATGTTTCTTGGCCATTAGTCTACCTTCTTTTGAAAAGTTTCTGTTCATGTCTTTTGCCCACTTTTTAATGGAAGTTGTTTTGATTTTTTCTTGCTGATTTTCCTGAGTTCTATATAGATTCTAGTTATCAGCCGTTTATCGGATGTGTAGCGTGCAAATATTTTCTCCCATTCTGTAGGATGTCTGTCTGCTCTCATGATAGTTTCCTTGACTGTGTAGAAACTTTTTAATTTGATTAGGTCCCATTTATTTATTTTTGTTGTTGCTGTGATTGCCTTCGAGATCTTCTTCATAAATTCTTTGCGTAGGCTGTAATCTATAAGAATTTTTCCAACATTTTCTTCTAGATTCTTATGGTTTCATGCCTTAGGTTTAAGTCTGCTATTTATTATGCATTGATTTTTATGAGTGGTAAGAGATGTGGATCTTGTTTCAGTCTTCTACATGTGACTATGCAGTTTTCCCAGCACCATTTTTTGAATAGGAATTATTTTCCCATGTGTATGTTTTTGTCTGCTTTGTCAAAAATAAGGCAGGTATATGAGGATGGTTCATATGTTTTAAATGGACAATGGTTCTTTGAAGACAAGACTGGGTACCAGGTGTATTCATAGCTTCTATATTTTCTCATCAAAAAGAACTCAGAAATACATATCTCTATGTCTATCTATTAAAATGATGAGTTCATAATGAAACCTCCAATTTATCCAACACTTTAAGACATATTCTGGGCATACATAAATATATTTTAACTCTTTTCAAAAACAGTAAGAAACTTGATCCTCATTAACCTCAAAATATATACACATTTGCTCAAACTTAGCTAACAGAAAGTTGTTTTGAAATTAGTAACCTATACCACTGCAAAAAAAAAAAAAGAAAGGCAAAGCTAGTAGCAAGTTTAATATTTGTTTACCATTTCTTTTTTGTTTCTTTGCCATAAAATTTAATTACAGTGAAATGAACAAAGCTTAAATGTAAAATTTTATGAGTTTTGACAAGTGCTTACACTGTTAAGACAGAACATTTCCAGCACCTTAGAAAGTTACCATGTGGTCATTTTCAATCAAATAACCTCACTCCCTACAGAGATTAACATTGCTATGATTTTTTTTCAGCATGGATTAGTTTTGTCTGTTCTAGAATATGTAATAAAGGAAATCATTCAGCATGTAATTTTTTATCCGGCTCATTTGCCAACATAATATCTGTGAGATGCATCTATTTTTATATGTGTATTAGTCTGTTTCTTTTCATTGCTGGTTAGTATTTTTCTTACATGATTTTACCAAAAAATATTTATCCATTTTCCTATTAATACACATCTATGACACTTTTGGTTTTTGACTCTTGAGTATAATGCAACTCTGGACATTCTTGTGTAAGACTATTTGCAGACATGAAATTTCAGTGATCTTGAGTATATACTTAGGGTAGAATTTCAGAGACAAATGTGTACATTTATAATAGGCTGTCAAGATGGAATATTTACATTTTCACCATGATGTATGAGAGATCTAGTTTTTTGTATCCTGGTCAATATTTAGTATTGATAGGCTATTACAATTTAGTCATTCTAATGAGTATATATAAATTTGATTTTAATTCACATTTTCCTAATGAATAATGTTGTTATTTTTCTCATGTTTATTGGACTTTTGTACATGTTTCTTTGTAAAGTATTCAAGTTTTTGCCCATTATTGTAGGACTGATTGTCTTTTTATTGTTGAATTGCAAGAATATACATTTTTTACAGGTCTTTTGTCAGTTACAGGTTTTATTTATACATTTTACTAGTTTTCCTATTTTGATAAAGTTTCATTTGATGAAGTTTAGTTTATCATGTCTCCCCTTTGTTATTATCCCTTTGTATAGAAATCTATTCTCTCTAAGAAAGTTTTGCCTACCTCAAATTGCAAATCAAATCACTACTTTTTAAGGTTTCCCTTTATCCTAAACTAACATTTTCATGTTATTAGGGTGAGTTAGGTTTATTTTATTTCACTTTTATCCAATTGTCTGACAACCATTTATTTAAAAAATTTTCCTTCTCTGTGTAATGCTTTGGCATCTTTGTCATAAATTAAATGATTTTATAAGTATTTGTCTATTTCTGGGTTCTTCTTTCTGTTCATTTGTCTATTTTGTTCAGTTCTTATACCAATAACACACTGTCTTGACTATGTAGTTTTATGTTATAACTTGAAGTTTCTCGACTTCTATATATTAGAATGTGTCTTCCTTTCATTTTCAATTTTAAAAGATGTGTTCTGGTTTCCACCTTGGGTGTTTTTTTCTTCCTTTTTAATGAGAAGGCTGTTCTTCATATCATTGTTCCTCTACATGTAATACACACTTTTTCTGTGTCGATTTCAAGATTTTCCTTTACTCTCTGGTTTTCTGTACTTTGACTATATGATCTTATTTTTGCTTACCTTTCTTGCAGTTCATAGAGCTCCTTTGATCTACAGGTTTCTTCTTTTCACCAAATTCTATGAATTATCGACCTTTTTTATTTGCATGACTTTCCCTTTGTCTTGGCTCTCTTCTGTATTCGAAAGGCATATAAATTAGAATGTTTGATATTATCACAAAGGTTGTGGAGGTTCTGGTACTTTCTGTCTCTGCCCCTCTCATTCTCTTTTTCTATTTTGCACTTTTACTTCTGTCTTTGATTTTTAGATTAGACCATTTATTTTGGTCTTGTTTTTAAATTTTGGAATCCTTTATTTTTGCATTTCCTATCTGAATTTCCATAATCCAATGAATTTTTCTTTCATATGTTGTACTTTTTGGTTCTGGAATTTTCATTTTTAAAAATATTTCCATTTCCTTGCTGATATTCACATCTTTTCATTCATTCTGACTATACTCTTCTTTAAGTATTTGAACATATTTATAATAGATGCTTTGAAATAATTTTGTTCTTATAGTCAGCTTCCACATCTTGGTCATCTCAAATTCATCTCATGACTTGTTTTCTTCTTTCTAGTTACAAGTTACAATATCTGTGTTTTTGCATATCCTGTATGTTTAATTCTATAATAGATGCTGCTATGTTCTTTAGAGTCACCATGCCATTGGATTTTTTTTTTTTCTAATTGGGTCTAACAAAGACCCTACTCTTAGACTTTATTAGTACTATTGTTAGATGGAGTTTTTTTGTTACTTTAGTGACTAGCATGTTCTGTCAGATCCCTCCACTCTGACTGCTTAGAATGCTGATGTTTGAGAAGGGTATTAGCATTATGTGATCTCCAGAATCTGTTAAATCCACTGCTCCTCAGCAATTGTTCTTTTTACGATTTCATGTAGGCACAGCCTGCTAATACTCTCTTTTCTCTCTGGCCTCCCCCAATTACTTTAACTTTCTCAGCAGCCACAATGTGCAATATGCAGCAAGTATGCTACAAGCTGACCCTGGACTATCATGTGGACAGAGAACCAGGGACAACAGTACTCTGCAGCAGGTTGTATGACATCTGAAACCAGTTGTTTCTTTTATTTTCCATATTTATAGTTATTTTCATTGGAGGCCTACTCTAGTAACAGTTACTCTCTCTGTTCTTTCATGAACAGAAACAGAAGTATATACTAATAGTATTAAAAAGTTAAAAATTATCAAAACACTTAATCCTGTTGCATTTTAAATATTGATGTTAAAAACTAAATCATTACTTCACTTTTTAAAAAATGCCTAGTAGAATTTAAAGAACAATGATCAATTATCGCTCATTTAAAAGACTGAATAGATAAGCCCAAATTTTATATTTGAGATTATTATGGGGGTACCAACAGCTCTATTTTAATAATTTGAAATTTAATTCAATACTCTTTTTTTTAACCTCATATTTTTATTTCTGTTCCATTTTTCCTGATACTTTTTATAAAATTTTATATATTTTTATGATCACAAGGCTTCTGTTAATCATCTATCCTATTTTTTGAAATTAAAATAAATATAAAATGGAAATTTAATTTTCTGAATGGTTGAAAACTATTTCATATTGAAATAAATCATTAGTCTAAAATATAGACTAATGATTTTAATACAATTAAGTTGTAGAATTTAACCCATGTTTATTAAATGCAGTGTTTGAAAGTTTATTGGAATTGTATCTTAGTGAAATGTAGAGATTTTTTTTTAAATTTTATATTTACTTTTACCCTTACCTTATCTATCTAAATATCACATATTGATGAAATTAGATAATATTCAAATTAATTTGATTTTTAAAACCTTTTTCTAGAGTAGTTTTAGTTTTAGATTCACATAAAAATTAAGAAGAATACATAACCTCCCCATTATCAACATCTAACACCAGAGTGATACAATTGTTACAATTGTTGAACCTATATTGACACATCCTAATCACCCAAAGTCTCTAGTTTACATTAGTGTTTACTCTTGGTATTTTATGTGCTATGGATTTGGACAAATGTATAATGATACAGAACCATCATTATAATATAACAGAAAAGCATTTTAGTGTTGCCACAGTTTTACTTTTACCAGAATGTTATATAGTTGGAAACATACAGTGTATAGTCATTTTAGATTGGCTTCTTTTACTAAAAGTAAAATTATTGATACATTATAATTTTAATATAATAATATATATTAAAATATGCGTTTAAGTTTCTACCATGTCTTTTCATGGCTTCATAGTTCATTTCGCAAATTTAATTTTCATTTTTGTTTTTATCGGTGTAAATGCTAGCAATCTTGTTCTTATATTAATAGACAGATATAAAGGAATCAAATAAATTTGACATGGTAATGTCTCACAATTCACTAAAACCCTCACTGAAGCATCTACCACAATCATATTATATTCTATAGTCAGAAAACATTTTTTCATTTATCAAATGACATCTATAAAATGATTAAATTATTTTAAAAATTTTAAAAGTGAATGTTGGGAACAATTCAAATTTTAAAGGAACATATTAGCCAGCCATTAATGTTCTTCATTTTCATAAATTTCACATAGTTCCAAGACATAAAAAGTTATTATACACATTAATCTTTCCTTTCAGAGGACTCTTCCATATAGGTGCATATCAAATGCAACCAGATGAAAGTATCTTCAAGTTTTCCATGAAACTTTTGCATATTAACATTGTTTCCTTTATACAGAGATCTATATGTATCTGTCCTAATATAATTAATTATTTAAATAAATATAAATGTTTAGCTCATATCAAAAGGCCACTGCAAATAGAGACAAATTGTTACGTATTCTTATACAGAGATAGATTAGTAATTTCATAGGTTAAACTATGTTTATATTTAAATAATAGACAGTATTAGAAAAATGTAGTATCTTTTGGAAGAATCAATATTGTTAAATTGTCCATACTGCCCACGGTGATTTACAGATTCAGTGTAATTCCCATCAAAATACCAATGTCATTTTTCACAGAACTATTAAAGACAATACTAAATTTCATATGGGATCAAAAAGGGCCTGAAGAGCCAAAGCAATCCTAAGCAAAAATAACAAATCTGGGGTTATTACTTTACCCACCTTCAAGTTATACTACAAGACTAAAGAAACCAAAACATCATGGCATTGGTATAAAGGTAGACAAATGGATCAATGGAACAGAATAGAGAACCCAGAGATATAAACATAACTACAACCAATTTTCAACAAAGATGACAAAAACATACACTAGGGAAAGGATACCCTATTCAATAAATGGTGCTGGGAAAATTAGGTAGCCACATGCAAAAGAATGAAATTGGATCCCTATATCTCACCATATACAATAATTAACTCAAGATAGATTGAAAACTTAAATGTAAGACCTGAAACTATAAATATTTTAAAAGGAAATCATAAGGAAAATCTTCTGGACATTGATCTAGGCAATGGATTTATTACTAAGTCCCCAAAAGCAAAAACTGAAACAACAAAAATAAATAAATAGGACTTAATTAACTAAAAAGTTTCTGCACAGCAAAGGAAATAATCAATAGAGTAAATAGACAATGTACAGAATGGGAGGAAATATTCACAAACTATATATTCAACAAAGGAATAATAGCCAGAAATTTATAAAATCTACAAAAAAAAAAACCTCTCAAACAATTCAGCAAGGAAAAACAATTAACCCCATCAGAAAGCGGGCAAAAGACATGAACATATTTTTTTCAAACAAAGATATACCACTGGCCAACAAACATATGAAAAAATGCTAAACATCACTAATCATCAGGGAAATACAAGTTAAAAGCACACTGAGATACCACCCTGTCAGAATGGCCATTATTAATAAGTCAAAAAACAAACACCACTTATACTCAATACTGAATTAGAACTAATTGATCAACACTTACGCGCACATATGGAAGTAAGCTCAAGGGAAATCAAGTAGGTGGGAGGGGGGATGGGTAAATTCATACCTAATGGGTACAATGCACACTAACTGGATGAAGGGCACACATAACTTTGGCTCAAACTATACAAAATCAAATTATGTAACCAAAATGTGTGTACCCCAGTAAAATTCTGAAATAAAAATAATAATATTAAAAAATATTAGACAAAAAACGATAGATGTACGCTGGGATGTGGTATAATGGAAACACTTACAAACTGTTGTGGGACTGTAAATTAGTACAACCTCCATAGAAAACAGTATGGAGATTTCTCAAAGATCTAAAAAGGTAGACCTACCATTTTTCCCAGCAATCCCATCACTTGGTATATACCCAAAGGAAAGAAGTCATTATATCAAAAAGACACCTGTACCTAAATGTTTATTGCATCACAATTCACAATTGCAGATATGGAATCAACCTAAGTGCCCATCAACTGATGAGTGAATGAAGAAAATGTTTATGTGTGTATGTATATACACACACACCATGGAGTACTACTCAGCCATAAAAAGGAATGAAATAATGCCTTTTGTAGCAACTTAAATGGAACTGGAGACCATTATTCTGTGAAGTGCTTCAGGATTGGAAAAACAGATAACATGTTCTCACTTATAAATGGGAGCTAAACTATGGGTATGTAAGGGTACATATTGTTATAAAGTGATGTCATGGACATTGAAAACTAAAAAGGGGGGAGAAGGGGATGAGGAACAAAAAAATTATCTGAGTACAATGTACACTATTCTGGTGAAAGTACACTAAAAGTCCTCACTTCAGCATTATATAGTTCATCCATGTAACAACAACACAAAAAAAACTGGCACCCCCTAAATATATTGAAATAAAAGAAATATAGCATCTAAGAGAGAAATTAGATAGGTTTGAGAATTATGTCCTAGTCACAAGCACTAGCATCTCTGTAGAATGTACTAATTTAAAGGTAGAGAACCTTCACTACAAGATAACATGAGGATAGTTCTTGTGGTAATGGAAATATTCTATATTTGTTTATGATGATCGTTATATAACTGTACATGATGTCAAAATTCAGAGAACGCAATATGTAAAAAAGTGAATTTTATGCATGTAAATTATACTTCAATATACTTTACTAAAAACACACATACATTTTAACCTAATTTGTAGAAATTAATAGCAAAAAAAGAGGGGAAGGTGTTGACCCATTAGTAAACCCAGAACTAATACGTAAATGTTAATGATTTTGTTAACGGGATTATTCACAGTAGAATACATAACTTACTGAGTTAATTGAAATATGATGATTTCATAGGATAAATAGTTATAAAACAAAGAAAGGGCTTATCAGTAATATTGAGTAGGAGATTTGAACACATTTTAAAAATGAATATGAATTTATAGTATCCAATAAACTTTTGGGGGAAAACTGATGAAAGCAGTACTCATGATTCCGAGTAAATGTTTAAGAAATTACATTTTTCCTCCCAACTGAAACTTTTTGTACCCTTCGACCATCATTTCCCCATTTTTCCCACCCACTCTTGGCCTCTAGTAAACACCATTCATCTTTCTAGTCCAATGAATTTGACTTTTAGACTCTACATGTAAGTGAAATCATGTATTTAACTTTCTGGGCCTGGTTTATTCCACTTAACATAATGTCCTTCGGGTTCATCCATGTGTCTGCAAATGACAGGATTTCCTTTTAAAAAAAGAGTTGAATAGTATTCCACTGCATATGTATATAATATTTTCTTTATATATTCATCTCTTAATGGATGGTTAGGTTAGTTCCATATTTTGGCTATTGTGAAAAATGCTGCAGTAAACATGAAAGAGCAGATACCTCTTTGACATGCAGATTTTATGTCCTTTAGATATATACCCAGAAGTGGGATTGCTAGTTCATGTGATAGTTCTATTCTTGGTTTTAGGAGGAACTTCCATACTGTTTTCCATAATAGCTGTACTAATTTACATTTCCACCAAGTGTGCAAGTGTTCCCTTTTCTCCACATCTTTTCAACATTTGTTATGTTTTGTTTTTATTGATGATAGCCATGTCAACAGATATGAGATGATATCTCTTTAGCTTTAATTTTATTTTCTTGATGACTACTCATCTTGAATATTTTTTCATATGCCTGTTGGCCACTTGTATGTCTTTTTTAAGAAATATCTAATCAGGTGCAGTTTCCTATTAATTAATTTGGGTTGTTTTTTGCTACTGTTGTTTGTGTTTCTTATATATTTTGGATATTAACCATTTATCAGTTGTATGATTTGCAAATATTTTCTCCCAATCCATGGGTTATTCTTCACTCTGTTAATTATTATCTTTGCTACACAGAATATTTTTACTTTGATGCAATCCAATTTGTGTATTTTTGTTTTGTTTTTTTTCCTGTGCTTTTCATATTGAATAAATCATTGCTTAGACCAATGGAGTCGAGATTTTACTTTATATTTTTTTCTAGCAGTTTTACAACTTTAAGTGTTATGTTTAAATCTTTAATTTTCCCATATATTGTAAGATAAGTGTCTTATCTACAATTTCATTCTTCTGCATGTGGACATCCAACATTCCAAACACTCTTTATTGTACAAACTGTCCTTTCCCAATTGTATATTCCTGGCACCTTTGTCAAAAATCAATTGACAAAAATTTGTCAAAAATCAATATATGTGTTTATTTCTGGGCTTCCTATTCTATTCCATAGATTGATGTCTCTGTTTTTATGCCAGTACCATTCTCTATTGAGTATTAGAGCTTGGAAATATTAATATATTTTGAAATCAGGCATTGGGATGCCTCAACATTTGTTGTTTTTGTTCAAGATTACTTTGGACATTTAAGGTCTTTTGTGGCTCGATGTGTATCTTTGGGATTTGTTTCTATTTCTGTGAAAAATTACATTAGAATTTTGGTAGATATTGTAGTGTTTCTGTAGATCACTTTGAGAGTATAAACACTTTAACAATATTAATTTTTCTAATCCATGAACACATGATATCTTTCCATTTATCAATGTTTTATACTTTACAATATACAAATTTTTCACATCCTTAGTTAAATTTACTCCCAAATATTTTAACTTTTTGGATGCTATGTAAGTGGTATTGTTTTTTTAATTTATTTTTTTGGATAGTTTGTTTTTAGTATATAGAAATGCTACTGAATTTTGTATGTTGATTTTGTATCTTACAACTTTACTGAGTTTGTCAGTTCTAATAGGTGTTCAGTGGACGCTTTAGGGTTTTTCATATATGAGATCATGTTACCAGCAAACAGAGATAATTTCACAACTTCTTTTCCTATTTGGATGCCTTTTAACTCTTTTTCATGCCTAAATTCTCTGGCTAAAACTTCTAGTACTATGTTGAATAGAAACACTGAGAGTGGGCATCTTGTCTTGTTTCTAAGAGAAAAAGCTTTCGAGTTTTCACCATTGAGAATGATGTTAGCTGTGGGCTTCTCACATATGGCCTTTATTGTTGAGGCACATTCCTTCCATACCCAATTTGTTGTCATATATAGCCTATTATTAAGTTATATTCCTTTTATACCTAATTTGTTGACAGATTTCATCATAAAATATGTTGAATTCTGTCAAATGCTTTTTTTTATCTATTGAGTTGATATGTTTTCTGTAACTCATTGTGTTAACAGGGTGTATTACATTGATTGATTTACATGTATTAACCATCCTTGCATCCCTGGGATAAATCCCACCTTATCATGGTGAACAATCCTTTTAATTTGTTATTGGATTTTGATTCCTATTATGTATTTGAGGATTTTTGCATCCATGCTGATTAGGGATATTGGCCTAGCTTTCTTTACTTTTAGTGTCTTTATCCAGTTTTTGTTTCAGGGTAATACTGGCCTTATACAATGAGTTTGACAAAATTCCCTCCTCCTAATATTTTGGAAGAGTTTGTGAAATATTGGTATTAATTCTTCTTTAAATTTTTGGTATAATTCACCCTTTAAGACATAATGTCCTGGGCTTTTCTTTGATAGGAGACTTTTTATTACTAATCCAATCTTTATACTTATTATTAGTCTATTCAAATATTCTATTTCTTCATGTTTCAGTCTTAGCAGGTTATATGTTTCTCCCCAATTTTTGGCATATAGTTGTTCATAAAAGTCTTTTATGATCCTTTGCATTACTGTGGTATCAATTATAAGGTCTCCCTTTTCATTTTTTATTTTATTTGAGCCTCCTCTCTGTTTTCTCAATCTAGCTAAAGTTTTATCAATTTTGTTTATCTTCAAAACACTCTTCGTTTCATTAACATTTTCTATTCTTTTCTAGTATCTATTTCATTTATTTATGCTCTGATCTTTCTTAGAACTGCTTTTGCTGCATCCTGTTAGTTTTGTTGTGTTTTCCTTTCCACTTCTCTCAAGAAATTTTTTAATTTCCCTTTTCATTTCTTTTTTGATTTATTGGTTGTTGAGGAGTTTGTTGTTTCCACGTTTGTGAGTTTTTCAACATGCTCCCTCTTGTTGATTTCATGTTTCATACTATTGTGGTCAGAAAAGAACATTGATATGATTTAAATCTTCTTAAATTTATTAAGACTTGTACTTGGCCTAACACATGACCTATTCTGGAGAATGTCCTGTGTCCCTTGAGAAGAATGTGTATTCTCTTGATATTGGATAGAGTGTCCTGTATATGCATATTACCATCCTTTTGGTCTAAAACGTAGTGTAATTCCAGTGTTTTCTTATAGATTTTCTGCCTGGATGATGTGTCCATTGTTAAAAGTGGGGCACTGAAGTTCCCTAGTATTATTGTACCACAGTCTTTCTCTCCCTTCAGATGTATTAACACAGTCATGCACCATAAAAGTGATGTATTGGTCAATGACAGACCACATATCTGAAGGCGATCCCATAAGATTATAATATCATATTTTTTACTGTACCTTTCCTATGTTATGTTTAGATCTCATTGTGTTACAGTTTCCTACAGTATTCATTACAGTAGCATGCTGTACGGGTTTGTACCCTAGGAGTGATAGGCTATAGCATAGTGTGTAGAAGGCTATACCAACTAGGTTTGGATACGTGTTCTATGATGTTTGCACAATGACAAAATCACCTAACAACAGATATCTCAGAACATATCTCCATCCATTAAATGACACATAACTGTATTTGTTTTCTATCTTTAGGTGTTCCAATATTATCTGCATGTATATTTAAAATTGTTATCACCTACTGATGATTGACCCCTTTATTATTATATAATGACCTTTTGCCTCATTTTTATACTTTTTGATTTATAGTCTGTTTTGTATGATGTATGTATAACAACTCCTGCTCTCTTTTCATTCTCATTTGTGTGGGATATCTTTTTCCATCCCTTCACTTTTAGTCTATGCATGTCCTTAAAAGTAGGCAGCATATAATGGAATCACCTTTTTTTTTTTTTTGCATTCAGCCACTCTATGTATTTTAATTGGAAAATTTAATTCATTTGCATTCAAAATAATTATTGATAGGTACGGGCTTACTACTGTCATCTTGTTAATTGTTTTCTGTTTGTTTTATAGACAATTTGTTCCTTTCTTCCTCTCTTGCTGCCTTCCTTTATAGTTTGATGGTTTTCGGTGGTGGGATGCGGTGGTTCCTTAATTTTTATCTTTTGTGTATCTGCTATAGGTTTTTGCTTTGTGGTTCCCATAAGGCTTACATAAAACATCTTATGCTAATAAGCTATATTAAGGTGATAACAGCTTAACTTTGATCATATATAAAAACTCTATACTTTACCCCCCCAAACACATTTTATGTTTTAATGTCACAATTCACATCTTTTTATAATCTATATCCATTAAAAGATTATTGCTGCTATAGTTGTTTTCAATAGTTTTGTCTTTTAACCTTCAAACTGTGACCTAAATCCAAAATATTTTATACAATGTATATAACTTTGATCTCTAGAGTGAATGTAAAAACAATGACACAAAACTGAGAAAGAGGTAATGGGAAATATTAAATAATTTATCCTCTGAGTGAGGATGGTAAAAATTAGTAGGACATGTTTTTGTGGTAGGTTTGCATTTGTGTTGTTTTCTACATGTCTTGCATATTGCATTCTAATTTTAAGATGGAGAAAAGAGTATTTTTTGCACACCTGTGCTCTCTGCTCTTCCATGTGCTCCACAGAAAAGGATATGTTCTTTGACTAAAACCAAAGGAAGAAAGAGGTAAAACTATTAAAGGAAGATTGGCATTACTCCCGTAGCCTCTCTGTGCTTATAGTGTATCTCAATTAAATCATCTTAATAGAAGTTTAAATATCCTTTTTCTTAGAACACAAATTTTAAAATAAATGTAAGGTCCAGTACAAGAGAAAGCCCTCCTGCTAAATTTTAGAACCTGAAGAACAAAAGGAAGCTTGACTGACACCAACATTTCAAATTGTCCTGTTATTTGGCATCCTGCAATCCATTTTGCATTGAAGATAATATATTACAGAGAATGAGGGAGAGGTATGATTGTTGCAACAGGGTTTGTGGTAAATGGCATGGCTCTTCAAATGTGGGAGTCCTCAGCAAAACAATATTATAAAGGATCACCTAGAGAACAGAATGATCAGCAAATTAATTCCCTCGAAATTACCAGTATCAAGGTACATCTGGAAACAATTCTACTCCCTGAGATATATAAAAGCCAGTGTGAAATTGGCAAGAGTAATCTCTCCTGATTAGAGGGCTTGTTTGAGATATGAAGTACAAAAGTGGATCCCTTTACTCTGGAAATAGAGGAAATCATTAAAGGAGTTTGAGTGGAGAGAAAAAATTGGGAAAGTAGAAGGGAAAAAAAACTAAAATACTTTAATAATTTCAATGTATGGAATTTTTACTGAGTGTTACTATTTAATTTTATGTATATTTATGATGATTTTGTGAATGAGATATTATGATCTCTACTAAACAGGTGAAGATACTGAAGCTTGGATAAACTGAATTGTAAATAACATCAAACTTCAGTGCTAAATCTAGCATTGAAATTATATAAGTCTAAAGCCAAAGCCTCTCTTCTTATTTTACTTGATTTCACTGAATGTAACAAAATGTTGTGTAATAATTCTCTATGGGTCAATATTTCTGCATGTCTTGCAAGCAGAGGAACTGGTTGCAAGATTTGGAAGGCAAAGATAGTGTGTCTCTTTTTAAAGGAAAAAACATATTTGCTTTATCTTCCAGTAAATCTATCTGTCTAAGACAGAAATACAGAGATTTTTCTGAAACTGTCAGTTTTTTTGTGGTAGTGTGTGTTTGTTTATTTATTCATTTATTTGTTTATTGCTGAGATTCAAATGGCACTGCATGTTTAAAATTCACCTGGATCCTTCCACTTCTCCTCCATGAATTTGGGAGGGAGAGGGAACCTATTCAAACATAAAGACTATGCTGTTTGCTGGGTTGTGAGTTATAAAGTCCTCTGTTTCTGACCTCTGAGTCTCTAATCTGCCTGCCTCAAAGATATTGTGTCAGGCTAACTTGTTTGCTTGCAAGTAAAGTAAAAACTCAAACCCCTCATAGCTCTCAACATATATTTTTGATAGAGTTTGTGGACCTTAATTGTACAAGAATAGGAATGCACCAATGAGTGATAAGCATCACTAAGGTCAAAATGTAAAACAATGCCAGCATTCTAGTTGTGGCCTCATGAGTCTAAGCCCAAGGGGAACTGCAGGTCACCACTACTCTTATTCCCATTATTATAAAGTGAGGGATATTCCAATTCTGTACCTGGTAAATTGCTAAATAGTTACATTCCATTTTGGGGGAAAAAAGAAAAGCCAAGGAAGACTACTATTGAGAGATTTTAACTGAAATGAGAGAGAAAGAAAGGAAATTATTAAAATTATTAAGAATTTGATCTTGTTTAGATAAATGATTGCCAGGAACAAGAAATCCAGTGTAAGGGCCTGATTTTATGATCATACTTTTAGATACAGATATGTTGTATTAAAAGAGTAAAAGTCATCCACATCCAAGTACCCAGAAGATAGTTGGAAATACACACATTGCATTCATTCATAAGCAAAGAAACTAGAGGTAAAGACTGGGAGATAAAACATAACAGAGCTGTTTAATGAGTGAGAGAAGGAAACAGAACATGCTTCAAGGAAGTCAAGGTAAATGCAGGCTTGGAAACAACTATCAGTTTTGTGATTTTTGAATCCCCAGTGTTCTTGATGGTTGAGAGTAGGGAATTTGGGGGGTCAGGGCAAGTTATAGCAAGAATAAGGAAGTAGGATGAATAATCATGACTATAAGATACATATTCTTAGATATTGGTCATTTGAAAGGAGAAATATTGTTTGAAGTTAAAATAGCAGCATCATGGGTAAGTGGTTATCATGTGTTTGTTATTTGTTTACCTGTTTAATAAAAGCAGAAGCTACCAAAAGAATGAGAACTGTGGCATACAGGAATCAGGACAGAATATAACTGAAAACATAAGTTGAGAAATTGGGTTTTGGCAGTAGTACAAATGCCTTTTGCCTTGAGGCTGGAGGGTAGGAAGAGGAAGTAGGAAGATAGAGAATGAGGACAGATATCACTTCTGATAGGTTTGATTCTTCAATAAGTATTTTAGATTCATCTGTTGGATTGAGGTAAATGAATATAAAACTGAGAAAAGTAGAAAAGTTTTTGAACAAATACTGTGGAAGTACAGCCAAAGATGAATGGAATTATTATCATAATCTTTTAGGGCTAATAGACATTAACACAGTATCTTTCATGTAGTAAGAACTCAAAATGTTGATATAGTTTATAGTATCATGAATAAACATTTTATATAAGAACAAAAATAGACCAGATAATGAATTATTCATATCCTAGAGAAGAGTCAATTTCCATCCTTTTTCTTCCTCTGACTCTATACCAATGACTTTGTAAAAATGCTTACACATAATCTCATCACTATTGTCACTTCTGAGAAGTGACTTTTTAAGCCATTTCACTTGAGAATAGTTCCTTTTAAATATGTTTGCTGTAATTTTCCTGTTCTTTTATTTTTTATCTTTATTGCTGATTAGCTTATTGTTAATATCTAAATATTTAAACAACGCATAAATAAATCACCATTCTGCTAAAGCATTCCTTAAAAGTCTAATATCTATGGATAAAGAATAATGATATATCATATTATGCATTCTAGTAAATACGAGCAATATACAAGTAAAAATTATATACCGACATTCTATATTTGTATAACTAAAATACTGTATAAATTAAACTCTGCAGAGTTTCTTTAAGTAAAGGCGTTACAAATATTTAATTGTGATGGGGTTACAATCCTTGGTACCATCCTCTGTATCTGAACACGTAAAGATTTTCTAGTGTTGATATCAATTTAAATGCATAGAAGCTCTTTTGTCTTTATTTGAATGTGTAAAGCTGAATATTGCAAAGTGGTCCTCTTTTACTTAGGAAGATATGACTTTTTTTGAATGGTAACAAGATACATTGTTGAACATAGCCATGAAGGGATCATAATTACCCTCCATTTTTTGAAAACAAAGACCCAGTAATTTAATTTTGAAAGATGATGCTAGTAAAAATCTTTAGAGTCAAAATAAAAAAGAACTCGGCTAACATTATTGTTGACATTATTCACCTTAATTACTGGCATTGTTAACTAAGAACCTTAAATTAGTTCCATTAAACAAATCTGAACTTGTATTATATATTTATCTATTATAATATTAAAAGAAAAAACATGAAAATTATCTTTTTTTTCTAATTTTTTCTTTCTTTTGTTACTTTTTGTGTAGGATTTAATAATTTTCTATAACATTTTCCATTTCTAAGAAAGAATTCTGCTATCACATATATTATTTTTAATTTTTTTAAGAACCCATTCTTTGTTTCTGAATTTCTCTTTATATTTCTTTTCCTTTCTTTTCTCTTTCCTTCCTCCTACTTTTCTTTCTTTCCTCCCACTTTGTGTGCTTTCTTTCTTTCTTTCTTCTTTCCTAGATCAGATTTTGCCTCTTTAAATATATTTATATTTTTCTTCACTTCTCAATATTGTCTGTTTCCATTTTAGCATCTTTTCATATTAAATGCTTACCTCAAATACCAGGTGCGCCTGGGAAATGTCTATTTAAGAGGGAGGCACTAAAATTCTGCTTAGAGTCTGTGTTCACTATACGCCAGACTCACTGCCACATCACTGACTGAATGGGTCAAGACCAGACAATAACACTGGAGAACACTTTGGTTGTAGTTGCTTTTCAGAACGTAATAACATCACCCTTGCTTGTACTATAATATGTCTAGCTGTTAGCATGCTAGATATTGAAAAGGAGAATGGGTGTTGGGCATCAAAACATTTTGATCAAACCATCTTAGCTTGTTACTTTTTCATGGAATTGGATAAAAGAAGCTAATGTGGTCACTACTTAATCCTAGAGAATGTTTTCCATTGTTTTCAATGGTTATGCAGTGAAGGCAATAAAAGGAACTTACCTATCATATATTTTCTTTGGTAGTTGGTCAAAAGTAATTCTTAAGTAAGCTTTCTCTGACTTATAAACCTTTAGGTGGTAGTAAATAATTTAACTCATTATAAACTGGAACAAGGTAAAAAGAGTAGAAATAGCATGAATGAATAAGTATGTAAAGTGAGATGAGATATCGTATTATAACCATGAGGTCATTTTTTCTCTGTCTTTGTAAATCTTGAAAAATGAAGCTGTCTCACTCATTTCTTTTGGTATGAGTTCACCCATATTAAACTGAAAGATTTTGAGGCCACAAGAAATGGATTTCTTCAAAAAAACTCATTCAATTTACATCATACACTCGCAGTTCAGTTCAGCATCAATGCTTTTATTACCGGAGAGGCTCTATAACTTTCTGGAAGTAATAGTTCCTGGAATGGTGAAACATATCCCACTTGATATTGGTAGTAAACTAGAATTTATGGCCTATCCTTGTTGGCATGGAAAGCTCTATTTTTCCTCTCCAGCCTGACCATTGTCTTGACCAGAAAGAATACATTTCCACTATTTAGCCAAGTTATATTTGAGAAGGTTGCCAGGTTTAGGAAGCTCTTATGTAGCCCTTCTTCAGTTTCACACACAAGGAAAAAGCGGGTAGCATTTGCTATGAATAAATCAATAAGACTGATGCACTAGAAATGCAGTTTGAAAAGGGCAGCAGCCTTCTAAAAGCTTTGGAAGCTAACTTTTAACTTGAGAGAGAGGGTTGAAAGTTGAAATTCATATAGTGGTATTATAGCCATTATCTTTTTTTCATGTTATAAAAGAACTATAACTCACTAGGACTTACAGCAACAGTAAGAACCTTTCCAAGAGATGAAGAAACATAATAATTGCTCTGTAGGACTTCAAGATTTTGTTTTTATTCTGGGAAAAAAATATATTTATTTTATTAACTGTCTATATATCAGTCTGGAATTAGAATAAACTTTAAGATGTGACATGATTGTAATAGAACTATATTTAAAATGCAACTCTATACAACATAGACTTATTTAATAAAGTCAGAAAATAAGTGGTAGATATTTCTACCAAATAACACATTATTTTCTGATGAAATAATAATCATGATGCGTTTTGGTGTGGATATTTGTAAAGCCATAATGTGTAATAGCGATATTACTGACTTTACAGCCCTCATATGGGGATGCTGGAATTCTAACTTCAAAAATAAACTTCTTGTGAATTCGATGTTTGCCACTTTAGTAGCTATAAATAATAATTAGCAATGGCAGAAATGAAAATAAACCTGTGACACATTCTTAATTGCTTTATAGCAAAATAATTACCTTTAAAGGTAACAAAACAGGGATGCTTCAGATAATAAAGCTAATCCATTAAAAAAATAAAATTCACATTCAGAAGAAAGGGAAGATAGTGATAGTTGTTGCTGAGGCTTAACACAGATTCCAGAAAAGTTTATTTTTATGCATCAAACTTTGCAAGAATTTTATAAAAACAAAGCAAACAGCAATTGAGTTCAGACTACCTAATTTATTACACAGATAGAAGTTTTATTTGAGATCCCTCTGTGTGTTAGGCAGATTGATTTTAACCATAAGATGATTCCAGGGATTTGTAATATTCTCTTTTATTTACTGGTTTATTCCATAGAGACAAAGTAATAATGATAAATTATGTAGAGAGGATTGAATTGAAACGTCAAGATATCTCTCGGTTTTTTTCCATCTTTTAAAGTTATTTTTAAAAATTGTTGGCATGCTGTATTTAAATCACTGTTTTAGATTCTGGAAAGATGGGACAAATATGAAGATATGGAAAAGAATGATACTGGATAAAGATATGGCCTTAGTCTTCTAAAAATCTTACAATATAATAAAAGAATGAGACAAGTGCACTCAACAGATGAGAATAGTTAATACAGAGGATTGCAGAGTATGGATTGAGGATGGAGAAACGTAGATTGTATGTTGCCACTTTGAATGCATTTGTAGGGCAAAGGTATTCCTCATACGCCTTAAAAACACCACAGTTAATTGGAAAGGGTATGATCAAACAACTGGAGACCAAGAGTTGTGTTATTCCAACAGCAATTTTTTTAGAGGAGAGAAAGATGATTGATTGGGGGAGATATATACTATACTTCAATCAGGAAAAATTTCATGACATTTCCAATTAAAAATCTCTATGCTACCACCAAAGTTTCTTTTTCCTGCTATGTAATTTATCTTTCCCCTCTCTTCCCTTAAGGAGCTGCTAATTTTTTTTCTTTATTCTCTTATGCAATTCAGTTTTCACTCTCAGTAACATGCTGACATAATTAGCTTAGCAAATAGAAGTTTGGAGATGAGTAGAACAACAAACATTTTATAAAGTATGCTCTTTGGGGGCCTTATGACTCCCAAGAACATATCCTAAGGATCTTATTAATATATTCAATCCAGCCAAATTAGTGTCTCTGTAGGGCATACATTTGCTGCTAAAATTTGAAGATCTCCTCAATATAGTCACATAGATATAAAAAATTCCTAACATTAGTTAAAAACTTCCAAGTACATTTTTTCATTCTAAAATGTAAAACTTATTCATATAATGATTGTTGGTAATCCAAAGTCTCTAAACTCTGGCATGTGGGGGGGGAGGGGTGGTAGGGGCAATGTATGTAACCCTAACAATATTTGTACCCCCATTATATGATGAAATAAAAGGAAAAAAAAAAGAAAAATAAATAAATAGCTTTTTAAAAAATATAAAAAAACCTCTTTTTTTCCTCTCTCAAGCCAAAAATTATTCTAGCTATTGAACATTATATAGATGATTAATGAAAATACAGATTCAAAATAGTGATCCCACTAAGTAGTTTTGAGAGAAAATATTAGAAATTGAAGAAAACAGGGACAAAAGTATTGGAGGAGTGCAGGGTGAGTGTCTGGCATCTAAAGAATTTTGGGACTTGGCTGAATGTCTTAGTCCATTTAGTGCTTCTATAACAGAACAGCTGAGGCTTGGAAATTTATTAAGAAAAAAGGTTTATTTGGCTCACAATTCTGGTGGCTGGAAAGTCCAAGAGTAGGAAGTTGCATCTGGTGGGGGTTTCATGTGGTTTTAACTCATGGCAGAAAGTGGAAGGGGAGTGGGTATGTACACAGAGATCGTGTTAAAAGAGGAAGCAAGGGAGGGAAACCAAGAAAGCCAGAGTCTTTTTAACAACCTGCTTTCTGGAGAATGAATTCATTCTCACAAGAACATGAACTCACTCACCTCTATGGGAGAGAATTAATCTATTCATGAGGGATCCACCCCTACAACCTAAACACCTCACTAGGCCCTGCTTCCCAGCACTGCTACCTTAGGGATCAACTTTGAGCATGAGTTTTGGCAGAAGCAAACCACACTCAAACTATAGCACTAGATATCAGTCAAGGTCAATGAGAAAGATGTTAGTTTTGTTAGTTGGGATCTTCATCAAAGGAGGTTCTATTCACTATAGTACAGATTACTGAAAGGAGAATCATTCACAGAGGACAAATAAATTAGTTGTTAGAAAAGCTGTGTTTGACATAATGGAACAATCCACAGCCCTTGTCAAGCAAGGGTACAGTGTGTTGGTTCTCATGTTAGAGGACCAGACATCAGGCTGTTTATTTAGACTTGGGTTTGCCTGAGTTTGGTAATAAATGAAAGAAGGCCAATGAATATAGTCCCATGGAATAGACATGTAAATAGATAGAGAAGAAGAATCTTCATGGAGATTTGGGGAATAACATTTAAATGGTGGATATAAGAAGAAGAAAATGTAAAATAAAACAAAATAAAAGACTTAGAATTCATTACCAGAATAACAGGCAAATCAAGAAAGTGTTTTTCAAGAAATGCATAGGAAAGGCTGCTTAAAAATTAAGTAATGTTCATTGGAGGGAGTGCAAAGAAATTAAGGAAAACCAAGACAAAAGTGCTCCTTGGCCTTGAAGTTAGGAAGATTTAGTGACACAAGTTCCAAAAGAGGCTTGATAAAATGAAGCCAGATTGCAAAGATGAAACCAGATTGAGCAGCAATGAATAATGAGAAAGTGCCAACAGGAGGTAGATTACTCTTCTAATTCATTTGTCTGTGAAAGGAAGAGTGAGTTCACACAATTAGAAGAAGATGGAGGTTGAAAAAAGAATTTGTGTGTGTGGATAAGAGATGGGCACGATGGAGGCCTTGAAGCTTAAGAAGGGTTAACTGACATGCAAATTTAAATTTATAAGTTGGATTAACAATTATAACACAGAACTATGGAATATTAATAAACTATCATTGTTGCATTAACTGATATTAAATATATATTTTCTCACTTCTTTGTGACTTTAAAATCACAGAGCTTTGTTAATACCAAAACCAGTAATTTCAGTGCTAATTTGAAAATTTTAACAATGCTAATGAAGAATTTCTATTTAATCATGATAGTCAAATATTTGAAAACTGAATAATCATGTATTTATTGATGTTCTCTAATAGTACTTTATAGGATATATTATAAAATGAGTTGAAAAATTATTATTCAGCATTCATTTTTTGAAAATAAAATGGCGATACATGTATCCTTAAATTTATGTAGATTTATATTTATATGTATAGAATATATACGAATGTACATATCTTGATTCACTTGACATTTTAATTTTTTCTGCTCTGGAGACAACTAAAACAAAATTTATGACTATATTTTATTTTGTTTATCTAATTTTACTCTACTTTATTAAAAAGTATGTTTTCCTCAGTAATCACAGCATCTTCCAAATTCTCTCAAGAATGATCTAGATACTCACTTCAAGCCTACTGTTAAAGATAGGATTTAAACTTTGCCTGGAAAGCAGAACTGTACCTACTCAATCAAAAATTAATAAATAAAATAACTGCCATGCCTTCATGCTCTACAGCACAATAAGAAGGATACACAGCAGTGTGCCCTTTCTGAAATAACTACTCTCACAAGCTAATAAAAACAAACAAACAAACAAAAAATGAGCAAAACTATATTGGCAACTCTGGTGATTTCTTTCTCTCATTGGCAAAGCATTAGTTTGGTCCTTGCTTTCTTTATGTCACTGTTGTAGAAATGCTTATTCCCATGGCTCTACATGGGCTATTCAGACACTGAGGAGTCCAGTAAAGGGAAATATTTTCAAAAATTAATAATACAGCTATGGTCGTTGCTGGTAAGTGTCAGAATTTTGTCAAAACCTAAGCCAGTTCTTTTATCCAAAGCAGTTGGTGTCAAGGTCCTAGCCCCGATGTCCTTCAGAATGCCGGGAAAGAAACTTGTACTCAGGGACCAAAGGCTAACAGAGCCACAGCAGACACACAAGAAACATAGGTGTACATTTGAAATAAGGCAAACCTGGATCCAAATTTACTTACCGTGTGACTGGGCAATATTTTTTAAACTCTTATCTAAACTACCACATCATCTTGTTTTCTGAATTATTGCACTAGCCACTTCACTGATCTCTCTGCCTCCACATTTGCCACCCATAGCACATTCTCCAGGCAGTAACCAGGGCTATTCTTTAAAAGAATATCGATAAGCTCTTCTTAGCCCTCTTCTCAAAGGTGTGCATGAAGCTACAAGTTTCCCCACTCCCATTTCTGACCTTGTCTGCTGTTACTCTCCCTTGTTCTCTCCATTCTAGACACAGCAACTTCCAGGATGGTCTTCAAATATCAGGCAAGCCCCACCTCAAGGCTTTTCTGCCAGTCTTTCCTCTGCCTAGAATGATTTTTGCCTGACGTCATTAAACTTTCTCTCCACAGTCATCTTCTCCTTGAACCCAAACTTAATTGCACTATATAATAACTCAACCCCCTCATCTTCAGTCTCATTGCCTCTCTTACATTTAAGTTTTCATGGTCCTAATTACCTTCTAACTTATTATGTAAATTGGTTGTTTTAATTTTGTTTATTGCATTCCTCTTCCTACTAGGATGTGAAGAACACAAAAGTATGCATGTTTGAGTGTTTTATTCATTTTTGTACCCAGGTTACCACTACAGGGCCTGGGGTACAAAATGAGCACTCAATAAATACTTAAATCAATGAATGACTAAATTCAAAATGACAAAAATTCAAAAAAATAATCCTTTTCTCAGAAAGACATTTTGGAAATTAGGTAAAATATGCTGTATTTAACATAGTACTGGACACAGAGAATTGTGATGGCAGCCATTATTGTGCTGCTGTTACGGATGCTAGTAGTCATGCTAGTAGTGTTAACAATGGAAGTCATAAGTAGTGTTACTTTAGAAAATTAACTAGGCAAGCGGTTAACCAATTATGTATACACACCTGTGCATATACGTACACAGACATACGCTTCAGGCAATGACTCACATGATCTTGGAAAGGCATGCCAAAGCTTGATTTTTAAAGTGAAGTCACTCATTCTGGTCTTTTGCCAGACCCAGACAAACAGCGGCTTGCCTGGCAGTTAACAATCTGCGAAGTGGTAACTGTGAAAAAGACATCAGGAAGAACATCGCATTAGGATGCAGTGCTGTAAGCAGAACCTGACCCCAAAATAGTGACCACAGCTGTGAATCAAAGAATGATCACAAGTTCAAGATGAACACCTGTCTTCCAGACATGCACACATACAACTGTCCGCATTGGTAAGACATTCTCATATAATAAATTTCAGAAAAGTTAGCATCTTCCCTTTAGAAGCATTTTAGGCACTACCAGGGAACTTTTTTCCAGGATGTAGTTGTAACTTCTCTTTTCATTTATCGGTCAGTCCAAAATTCTCTAATGTGTAGTCATTGTTGTATCTTGCTGCTCTCAAAAATATGTGTGTACTGTAAGAGAAAGTAAGATTAAGTTACAATACCAATGACATGTTCTCATAACTGCTATTTAGATTACTACTTAAGCATGCAATCATTTAATACAAAAAGATTGATTTTACTTCATTTTAGTGTAGAAGATCTATTAATGATATAGAAGGAAGTTTTCATTTGGTTAATTACTTGAATGAGGGTCATTCATATCTATCGTCAGAAGCAGACAGCGGAAGCTGTTAAGTCATGAAAGTAAATTTACTCTGTGCATGTGAATCAGCTTGGAAGGGTTAGGGTAGGGAATGGGACATATCAACATGGAATGAAAAATAGATGCTACCTTAAATGTGCTAGGACAATAGCTCATTCTCATGTAGAGGATAACATTTACATGTTCGAATGTTTAATATTTTGTCAGTGTTCAATAATTCTGGGTTGTGTCTAAAACTGAAAGGTAAATTATCTGTAGTTTTCCCTCTTACTGAATATAATTTTTTTTTTCTACCATGGACATTATATTCACAATTGTTCTCTAAGTGGTTTTTGTGACATTTAAGACAATTTGTCTTAACAAAGAAGTAAAATGTAGTCATTGGTTCTAGTTTAAGTCCAAATATTTTACACAATTTCCTTTAAGTGTAATCTCTCTTTTTCTCCATGTGACATCTAAATGGTTAACGAGAACTTAAATTCACAAATAATGTTAAACTAGAGAGCCCTATGGAAATTTTGCATCTCAGTGACACTGAGACAAGTTTTTATAATGAAGCCATTTAAAAAAAGTGTCAAAAAGTGTTCTAAAATTAAAAAAATAAATTAGCTTTAATGTAGAGTTTATGCACTCACATGAAACAAACATAAGCATACTACGCATGATTTTTAATTTGGGGATAGAGTACTTTTATAAAAAATATACAAAGACAAGCCAAAAAAAAAAAAAACACCCTGACCTCTTAAAAATATATTTGTTGAAATATTTGTATAAATGTGCTTCTTTCAAATGTTCCATAATATTATACAACGTAAAAGAACCCTATTTAGCAGTCACTGTTTTTTTTTTATTAAACAACTGTACCCTCAGCTGGAACATAGCTAAAAAAAAATCCTGCTTTAATTTTCACCTTCTTCTGCAAAGTCACACTATTCAACAAGTTTCCTCAAGAGCAACCTTAATCATTTTACTGCCCTTTTCAAAATTTTACAATGGATTCACATTGCCTATCAAGGAATGCCTAATTTTCTTATCCTGGAATTTAAAAACATCTGTAATGTCTTAAAATCTGTCCTAACTATAGCATAATCATGTACCAGATTATTGGACAACTTAAGCCCATTGGGACATTTAGGGAGAACTAAAGTCAAAGATACCATTATAATTAAGCACTGACCTCTCAAAGAAAATTTTCATTTTTCCTAACCCCAAGGAACATAGTGAATTAGGTCTTGATCTGTGTCTATGGCGATACTCAGCGGCATATTAACCAGTGTCATCGAGCACGATGGAAGCGGAAGCACATTACAGAGCAAAGCTGCAGCCAGGGAGTGGGCATAGCAGTAAAGGTTCCACTGAGGTGAGCAGGGTCTGCCCAGGACTTGATAACAGGCAGGATCCAAGACAATAATGTGATCACTCTTTATATAAAATCCCCTACCTCACTATCAGGGATACTGTTGTCCCCAATTTGCTCAAGTTAGATAGAATTAAGAATATTCATCAGTGGTTGATGAAGAAAGTGATAGTACCTAAAGTAAAATTCTGCTTTTGTGCTACTGAAAAGAGGCTAAGATCTCCCTGAGGAGGAGATCTTGGAGGTTGTGAAGTCAACAATCTTTTGAAAATACAGGCGTAAGTCTTTCTTTTAGCAAAAAGATTATTCACATAAATACATTGTGCTTCATCACATACAAATTCAGAGCCTACCTACATTTTGGTGGATTTAATGGCAAAAATTATGTAATATAAGTTATTAAAAGAATAGAGTCACATAGTTCATTTTTCTGATGGAAACTAAACGAAGCAATTTTAATTTTAAAAAACCTTAGAATCGAATCAAGTCCTTACTACAATCCTCATATCAAAGGTGGTGCGTGTGGAACTAAAGGAGTAGCCAAAAGGATTATGTCATTTTTGTTTTGTTTTGGTTTTGGTTTTGGTTTTTCAATTCTGTCAAACTGAAGAGCAGAGAGGAGTGATATGCACTTTTCTGCATGGTTAAATAATGATTTATTTACTGAATCCATAAAAGATGAAGAAACCTTGCAAAATGTAGGACAGAAAATAATTCCCTTGTTAGTAACGGTTTTAACTTTTGGTCTCAGAACATAAATACCTATAGGCATTTGCCAAGCATGTAATAGAAATAGGCTGAGTGTAAGAAAATCTCATTGCCAAATCAGAATCACACTTTCTCTATTTCATTAAACTAAGGTATAAGCATATTACTTTAAACACCTGTGCATGATAAAGGGGATTATATTTTAAATTGGATATCTTAAAAACAATTGAAAATAGAAATACTCAATTACATTTATTTTAATTCTATAATATTTTCATTAGCACCAGAAAAGATGATTTTATTTTCATTCACATACATTAGTGTTAAAGTCATTATCTTGTATTTTATGCTGTACAAAATTTAGACTTGAATCTTTTATCTGGTAGTAATGTATATTTTAATTAAGGCTCATGATTGAAAAAATACTCTTTGCATAATAGTTATTTGAGGAGAGTTAATAGAGTTATAACACTGCACAATAGTGTTTTCCTTTTCATTTTAGGTTATTTTTGAAATCCTAGCAATCCAACATCACCTCATGTAGTTGTAAGAGTCTTTCTCAATGTTACACAAAAAATACTACCTGTAACTTTTTATTTACTTGGCCAATATTTATTGATAAAATACTGGGTGTGGTGGTTCATGCCTATAATCTTAGCATTATGGGAGGATGAGGCACGGGGATCACTTGAGGCCAAGAGTTTGAGACCAGCCTGAGCAACATAGAGAGACCCTTGTCTCTACAAAGGACAGTGGTGTGCACCTGTAGTCCCAGCTACTCGGGAGGCTGAGGTAGGAAGATCACTGCAGCCCAGGAGATTGAGGTTGTAGTGAGCTATGGGAATGCCACTGCGCTCTAGCCCAGGAAACAGAACAAGACCCTATCTCCAAAAATAATAAGAATAAGAATAAGAATATATATATTTTTAAATTTATTGAGAAACGCAATCTGATCAATGTTATTTTGTCATTTTATAAAGTCTTTTTGAAATTCAGATTTCAGCTCTACACTTAAAAAAAGCATAGTTCAAATTATGTATTCATTTACCAAAACAATGTTGAGCACATATTTTGCCCCACACATTATTCTCCTCAAGTCCTGAAGGTACTACTGTATTAATATGAAAATGTTCCTGTTTTAATAGAACTGAAGTTCTAATGAACAAACAAATTCAGAAATATTGAGAGATAAAGGAAGGCCTCTTTAAAAAGATAATATTAAGGATGATGAGTGAATGAGAAAAAAAGAGCTAGTTGTATAAATAGTTAACAGAATAGAAGTCCAAACTGGGAACACACCACAATCATTTCTGGATACTAATGTTAGAATAGGAAAAGTCAAAATTACATAATGAGTTTCTTAATTTACAACAACACCAAGAAAGAATGAATTGTAGCAGGGAAATATGGAAAGTGTTTATAAAGACTGTAATTTCAAACAGAGAGGTCAGTCCACTCTCTGCTGGTGAATCATAGTGGGACTTCACCCTTAAATAACATTATTATGGTAGAACCTCAGGAAAACTCCCCAAATGCTGCTTGAGACATCTGGTACTAACATACAATAATTTCCCCTACACTGTGGAACAGATGGGACAATATATTATAGCCTGTTTTCTTAAGAAAATTGTCGTAAGGTCACATCACACATTATAGAAGATAGTTCACAGGTCTTTACTAAAGGGAGAATGTGTATTTTTAGAAAACCAGAGCTTCCCTTCTGATTGGGAATCTGCTTTATTTGTGGTTGATTAGATACATTGTATTTGTTTAGCCAAATAAGGCAAAATAAAGTTCTAATTGAATATCAATATTGATCCATAATTTTGTTTATCTGGAGAAACAAATACAATCTATCTGAATACCTGGCCATCTGTTGAAAAGTCACCCAATATTTGACAATAAACACTAAATGCCTAGTGGGTTCTCCCTATTTACTTAACTAAAGAGTTCTACTATTTTCACGTGATAAAACATGCTACCTATAGGTAGAGAAATTTAAGCTCTATAGATAGAAAGAAGTAAGGTGGATACTATCTGTATATTGTTTAGACTTGCATTGGAATGTTCCTCAGCTAGAAAGCTCTCTGCAATGTGCTATTTCACTGAACATTGATGTTCATCCTACTGATGTCCACGGAGACATGATTTCAGAAAGCCCAAAAGATTGTAAACTTCACTAATCAAGGAAAATGTAACGGCTCTAGGAGTGAGATCAAAGGGGATTTTAGAAGTGGTGGGTAAACATTTCCATGGGAAAAATACTTTTAAACTTTCTGTTCAGGGAAGGTATAAACCAAAGGCAAAAGAACCAGTTAGAATTTGGGGGATGACCCCTTAGTTGATCATGGGAATTAAGTTTTATTTTTACAAAATTTATTACATAAAAGAATGTTTATGTATTTGTAGAGTTTAGAGAATGCACATCACAAAAAAAAAGAATATTATTGTTCCTGTGAGTTATGCCCAAATGTGGCATTTCTCCACTTAAAGAATGATATTATTTATTATTTTACTAATGTGTGCAGTGAGAGGCAATGTGACATAACGGTTAAGATGTTGGTTTCTACTGTTAACTGTTTGAGAGTAAAATTCTGTTTATTCAGTTATTGGCTATGAGATTTTGGGCAAGGTATCTAAACACTCTATGGCTGAGTTTCCAAATCTGAAAATTTGAATTATAATAGTACTTACCTCTTAGTGCTATGGGAAGTATTCAAAAAATGTATATGTGTAATGTATTTAGAATGCTCCTAGAATATATTAATAGTAAGCACATGATAAATATTAGTTATCATCATTATTCTTAGAATTAATGAGGATTCAAACTTGGTGCTGGTAGAGTTAGGTGTCAACTCAATGAGAGACAAGGGAGTGGAGAAAGCAATTAGCATCCTTTAAGAAGTTTTAGTAAAAACTAGTGGACTTATTAGAGAGCAATCAAAAAAGTGCCTGAGGTCTAAGGAAAAGAAGTCCAACAATGGGAGATACTTGAGTGAGCTTTGGAGCAGCCACCATCACAAAAGGATATGAAAGAAGAAAGAATGGAAATCAATAGAGCAAGATCCTAGAAAAAAAACAGGTAAGTCAGATCTTGCTGAGACAGCAGGGAAGAGTTCATCTCTGACACATTAAGACAGGTATTTTGAATTGTTATAGATATAGATTTATATTTTGCTGAGAATATGAAGATCTCTGATTTGGTGGCCACATTTATGTTTATCCAAAAATAATAGCAGAAACATTTATGAAATGAAATAATAGAAAATCATGATAAAGCTTGAGGGGGAAATGAAAGTTGAGAATTATATTGAACAAGAATGAAAGAGAGATGACGAAGAAAAATTAAAATTTTGACTATGTCTTGGGAACCCAACTATGACTATAGTTCATTAGGTTCAACTAACAACTATCTGAAAATTGGATTATATTCTCCAACACAATATAATTTTCCTTGTCTAGGAGTGGAGGAATCAGATTAAAATGGTGATTTAGGGCTGGAATTTTTACAGGAAAGAAATATAAGAGCTTAGGGAATTAGAGTGCTTGCTGTTGGCTGTGGGTCAAATCAGTTGAGATGAATAGAAAGAAATGTTAACAAAACAGGAAGACTGATAAATTAAAAATATTTGGAGAAATTGGCAATCTATATCTTTGTGATGTTAAAATGTGGGTTAATGTTAATTCCAAAGTGGAAAGTTAAGATTGTACATTAGAAGAATGCTGTCATGGAATACATATTTTATGTACACAATACATACTAGCTATGATAAAAATCCAAAACATGGTCTTGGACATAGCTATCATAAGTTATTGTGTAGGAGAAAACAATCATTGATATTAACGGGGGTAAGGCAATCATTTCTTAGCCTTTCTTGTTTTTTTTTTATTGTTGTTATTTCTAGTTACAAGGATAAATGCATCATTAGGATTTTATCCACAAAATGCAAGTAATTCAGAAACTTAAAAAGAAAAAATGTGACTATCTCTATTCATCCCACTTAACTCCTCCAAAGCTCTCTACAAACAACTGTCTCTAATTTTATAAATGCATCCATAAGTGGAATAGTACTGTTGTGTTCTCAAAAAAACTTTTTTTTCTTAACAATTAGAATTTAGGATTTGCTGAGCTACTTCATATTTTTTGACTGCTGTACAGTATTTCTTAGCATAACATAATTTTTATTAACTGAGTTTCTAACTTTATCAATCTCTATTTTGGTGAAAAGAGGAACTGTGTAATCCAGACATGGGGTTTTAATAGGAATACCTGGGATAACAGCCGGGGCTGTCATGGGAAGACAGAGAGGCTAATGTGGTAGGTTATGGAAGGAGGCACCGAGGATCTCAGCCTGAAGCACTGATGTGGGAACTGCTGCATTTCTAAGAGTCTGTGGAAAGATTCTCCTAAATAGTTTAGGTAGCAACAACCCAGCAGGGGACTTTCAGGTGCTAACCAGGAAACTGCTCTAAATCTTTCATTCCCCGTCCTTTAGCTGTAACTAACTCATGGAAATAAAGGCTTCTGCCTCTCCTCTTCTTTCCAAACATTTCCACAGTGTTTTCATCTGGCAAATACTACCTGAAACCATGGGGAAGGAAAAATGGGAAGCTTCTCCTTAGTCTAGCAGAGGGGACTTCAGAAGAGTGGTGGATAAGGCCAAAGTGACACCAAGAAATGGAACAAAGTGATAGGAAATTAGGTTGTTTGCAATTGTTGATGCTGTAGAAATAAATAGTAAGGAGGTATTTGTACATTCACCTTAACCTGAACATGGGAGAAATTCTTTATGTCTTTTGAAATCCTCTAGCCAATGACCACCAGGAACACACTAGGGGGAATCACTTGAGTTAAGTTTGTTGATTTTTTGAATAATACACTAAGGATAACCACAGGATATCTCAGTAAAAGTATGTTAAAAGAGGCCTAATACATGTTTTGGATTTGGTCCAGGTCATTTTAGGGACAATTTTTAAAAATGTGGTTTTGCTCAGGATTGGATGTTGTCAAAAGCTGGGACATATGGATTGTTATAACTAAGTAATGGAATAAATAAATTAGAGATACAGTTTGAAATGAAAAGATGTATCTGTGATACATTATTACATGAAACAAAAGAACTTTTGGTACAACATACATACTGTGATTCCACGTATGTAGAAATAAGTAAGCTAAATCAAAATATCTGTTTCTGTGTATATAGATTATAAATGCCCTTTTAAAACTCTGTAAGGATATGCAACAATTTGCTAGGCGTTGTGAGCTCTGACATGAGAAATGGGGCAGCACAGTGTGGTATTGCGGCAATGATCATTAACAGAGTTTTTAACTTCTCATCCTCTATAATTCTTAGTGACTAAACTTTTTCTCACTATATATTTAAGTATTATTAAGCTATTCAAAATATTAATAGATGGAGATAGAGCAATAAATTCCTTTCCTAGATAGGTTTCCTAATGTTATTCAGGAAGCAAAGACCCACCACCACACCACCACCAACACCACTAGCATAAAAGTACATAACACCATTGTCATTGTTTACCACCTCTCTGTAATCAGGCTAGATACTGTCTAGAAACTTCGGACAGTTCTGGCACTTTAATAAATTATACAGTAAATTGCCAAAATACTTGAGATTAGTCTCTTATCACCTATCATTTTTATAAACTCCAATGGCCCAGAAAGGGCAAGCATTTCTCTATCCCCATTTGCAAAATTGTAAATTGTCATTTAAACTTTTATTCCATACTGATATGCTTCTCATTATCTGCTGAATTATATAATTAATCTTTCTACTTTACTTCACTGTATATCTCTGCTTTTCTCTCTGAAGCCACATTGACATTATTCATTAAACATTTGGGATCTGGTTCATAGCCTTCAGCTTCATGCAAATTATGCCATAATCAAAAGTAAATTTCCCAAATTCATTAAGATAAGTTTTCCAACAACTTAGCTTGAAAATTCCTGGACTTTATCCAATACAGAAAGGAAAGTAAAGGAACTCAACTCAGTGGTAAATTTTGAAAAAGGAAGTGATTATCTGCAATGATCATCTAAATAGAAAGTCCAAGAGAATCAATCAAACAAATAAGATAACTCTAGGGGACTTGAGGGAACATAATTTGCAAAAATAAATAGCTTTCTGGAATGACTTCTTGGACATCACACCAAAACATGGGCTACTAAACAAGACAAAAAGAAGGCAGCTGGACATCATCAAAATTAAAAACTTTGTCCATCAAAAGACACCATTAACAAAATGAAAAGGCAAAACACTGAAAGATAGAAATTTTTGCAAATCAAGTATCTGATAGGAAATTAATGTTCAGTATATATAAAAAACTTCTATAGTTTAATAGCCAAAACCACAACATATTCAAAAATGGGCAAAGATCAAGAATAAATATTTATCCAAAGAAGATATATAATTGGCCCAAAAGCACATAAAAAGATGCTCAACATCACTAATCATTAGGAAAATGCAAATCAAAAACCACAATTAGACATGATTATTTTGAATAATTACAGCAGACAGAATAGTGAGAGAAATTTCACCTTAATTGCACAATATTCTTAGCAATTAGGTCCTTTTGATATAATATTTGCTAATTATGAATTGCTGGGAGAAAAGGCCATAAAATTTATGAAAAAATAATCAATGAATAATAACAATGATCCCAATATTAAGTAAGTAGAAAATATAGAGAAATGCAGGAATCAATAAATGATTACATAAATGGAGATTCCACTTAGGTGATTTGAAATGCTGTGTCATGGCAAGAAGTCATAGTCTAACCTAAAAATGATAATAATATTACATCTACTGACTGAGAAATTAATATGCATGGAGCAACCACTATACACCAGGTATTTAATTTCACTTTTTTGTCCAATTTTGATGTATCCTATTTGTAGGTATTATTGTTCTGTTTTAGACATGAAGAAACTGAGAATCTAGAAAATTAAATATTTTGTCAAGGTTTACAGTTATTGAGTGAACTTTGAACTTAGTTTTCTCACTTCTAAGACTTTTACTCTTTTTAAAAGCATTTTAGGAAAAGTCCTGGACCAGATGGCTACACTTCAGAGTTCTACCAAACATACAAAGATGAATTAATACCTATACTACAGAAATTATTCCACACCATTGAGAAGGATGGTATCCTTCCT
>VBSM01003039.1:9564002-9590703 GCA_008086735.1 Cheirogaleus medius | reverse complement strand
AAAAATAATTCACCATGACCAGGTGGGCTTTAATCCAGGGATGCAAGGCTGGTTGAACATAGCAAGTCTATAAATATAATTCACCTCATAAATAAAAACAAGAACAAAGACCATACGATTCTGTCAATAGATGCAGAAAAAGCATTTGACAAAGTCCAACACACCTTTATGACAAAAACTCTTAACAAAATAGGCATAGGTGGCTCATACCTTAAATTTATCAAATCCATTTATGACAAACGCACCGCCAACATCATTCTGAATGGAGAAAAATTGAAACCATTCCCTCTTTGAACTGGAACTAGACAAGGATGCCCACTATCTCCTCTTCTATTCAACAGAGTGTTCAAAGTCCTAGCTATAGCAATCAAGCAAGAGAGGGGTATTATGGGAATCCAAGCAGGGGCAGATGAGATCAAACTCTTGCTCTTCGCTGATGATATGATATTATACCTAGAAAACCCCATGGATTCATCCAAGAGACTCCTAGATTTGATCAATGAATTCAGTAAAGTCTCAGGTTACAAAATCAATATACACCAATTAGAAGCATTCATATATGCCAAGAACCATCAAGCAGAAACTCAAATCAAAAACTCAATATCTTTTACTATAGCCCCAAAGAAAATTAAATATCTAGGAGTATATTTAACAAAAGATATGAAACACTTATACAAGGAGAACTACGAAATGCTAAAAAAAGAAATTGTGGAAGATGTAAACAGATGGAAAAATCTACCTTGTTCATGGATTGGTGGAATCAATATTGTTAAAATGTCAATATTACCTAAAGTGATCTACAGAATTAATGCAATCCCCATCAAAGTACGACCATCATTCTTTACAAATCTAGAAAAAAAATAATTCTTCACTATGGAACCAGAAAAAACTTCATATAGAAAAAGCAATCTTAAGTAAAAAGAACAAACTGGGAGGAATCAGTCTTCCTGACTTTAAGCTGTACTATAAAACAATAATAGTTAAAACAGCCTGGAAATGGCAAAAGTACAGAAGCATCGATATTTGGAATAGAACTGAGATTCCAAAGACAAAACCGTCTGCATACGGTAACCTAATCTTTGATAAAGCAGACAAAAATATACAATGGGGAACAGAATCTCTCTTCAATAAATGATGCTGGGAAAACTGGCTAGCTACATGAAGAAGAATGAATCAGGATCCCTACCTCTCACCTCTCACAAAAATCCACTCAAGATGGATAACAGATTTAAACCTAAGGCATGAAACCTTAAGAATCCCAGAAGAAGATGTTGGGAAAACCCTATCAGACATTGGCCTAGGCAAAGAATTCTTGAAGAAGACCCCCAAGGTAATCACAGCATCATCAAAAATAAACAAATGGCTTCTGATCAAATTAAAAAGCTTCTGCACAGCCAAGGAAACTAGCATTAGAGCAAATAGACAACCCACAGAATGGGAGAAAATATTTGCTCTCTACACTTTTGAACAAGGTCTGATAACAAGAATCTATCTAGAACTCCAAAGAATTAACAAGAAAAAATCAAACAACCCCATCAAGAAATGGGCAATGGAAATGAACAGAAACTTCTCCAAAGAAGACAGAATAATAGCCTGCAAACATATAAAAAGATGCTCAACATCTCTAATCATTAGAGAAATGCAAATCAAAACCACAATGAGATGCCACCTAGCCCCAGTGAGAATGGCCTGTATCAAGAAATCCCAAAACAACAAATGCTGATGAGGATGTGGAGAGACAGGAACACTCTTACACTGCTGGTGGGACTGCAAATTAGTGCAACCTTTGTTGAAAAGAATTTGGAGATATCTCAAACAGCTAAAAATAGAAATACCATTCAATCCAGCAATAGCGTTGTTAGGCATCTACCCAAAAGAGCATAAGACATTCTATTATAAAGACATCTGCACCCGAATGTTTATGGCAGCACAATTCACTATTTCAAGGACATAGAAACAACTCAAGTGCCCTCCAATTCATGAGTGGATAATTAAAATTTGGTATATGTTTACAATGGAATATTACTCAATTCTAAGAAACCACAGCAAGCTAGCACCGCTTATACTATCCTGGATTAAGCTTAAGCCCATTATCCAAAGTGAGGCGACACAAGATATGGAAAATGGGCTACACATCTACTCGCTATCAAATTGGTACTGACTGATTAAAACTATGGTGCTCAAATGGTGGTAGTGTTCACCAGGGATTTGGGGGTGGGGGTGTAGACCCACATGTTAGGAATGTGGTGAGCATGGTGGAGGGGAAGGGCATACCTCTAACTCTTCCTAGGGATAGGCAAAGATATAAAATGTAACCAAAATGTCAAAAGAAAACCAAAAACATTTATTGGGTGTCGGGCAGGTGGGAGGGGGAGGAGGGGATGGGCCTATACTTAAATAATGAGTGCGAAGCGCGCCACCTGGAGGATGGACACACTTGAAGCTCTGAGGGGGGGCTGTGGCAAGGGAAATATATATAACCTTAACAATATTTGTACCCCCATAATATGATGAAATAAAAAAATTAAAAAAATAAAAATAAAAAAAGCATTTTAAGTATTTCCTAAAGTTCCACTTTTGATTATTTGATTTTTTTTTTATTAGAATTGGATGGACACGCTTGGGGCTCTGACTCGAGGGGAGGCAAGGGCTATGTATGTAACCTTAACGTTTGTACCCCCATAATATGCTGAAATAAATAAATAAAAAAAGAATTGAATACTAAAGTTGATTTAAGCCTCTGCATAGATACATTCCTCTTAAAATTTTGTTCATTTCCTTAAGTAATGAAAACTAAGCTACTGTTAGATTTTAGAATTTAAATAATAAATATAAGTAAAGAATTAAAGGATAAAATTTTACTAGTCAGTGAGACACAGCCATGAACATGGTATAATCTAATAAACTTGTATCTCTAAGTAAAATAAAGTTGAATGGTCTTTTACTTTATAAAAACTAAGTTTTATATACAATTAGACCCATGAGGATATGAATAGGCTAGGGAAAAATAGTCATGAGCCATAGTTTTTTGCAGCTAATCTATAGATTTCTTGAAGTGTCAAGTACTCAGTGTGTGTGTGTGTGTGTGTGTGTGTGTATGTGTGTAAATCCTATAGAGTTGATTTATTGACTTAAGGAAAACATTCATCTTTACTTATGTAGAGCTCTACATATTCAACCTACTGAAGCAATTGTAGTGCTGATTTTCAGTAGTATGAAGGAAGTTAAAATAGGTTTACGAATATATACTTCCACATTCTCTTTTATCATCATAGTAGTTTATCTCATGGTTAGAGGTTGCTTTTTAACAGAGAATTTTGAAGCTTCATATACATGTTCCAGGCAGTAAAAAAGAGGAAATATAGAGTTGCAATAAAAAAATTGCATTTTTCAGGATGGAAAGGGAACCTAACTTGCAAGAAACCCTAGGAAATGTATTATCTGACTAATCATGACTTCAGGTCAACACTATGAAGAAAAGAGTTTTGTTTCCAAAGTACATTAGTTTCTTAGGTCTGCCATAGCAAAGTACCACAAACCAAGTGACATAAATCAAGAGAAATTTGAGAAATTTGTTGTCTCACAGTTCTGGAGTCCCAAATCAAGCCAGGGCCATGTCAGCAGGGCCATGCTTTCTCTGAAATCTATAGGGAAGAATCCTTCCTTGCCTCTTCCTGGCTTCTGCTGGTGGCCATCAATCATTGGCATTCCTGGGTTTATAGATGCAGCATTTCAATCTCTGCCCCCATCTTGGCATGAATTCTCCCTGTGTCTGTCTTCACAGGGCCATCTTCTTCATCTTCACAAGTCTTTCTATGCTATCTTCACATGAGCTTCAATCATACTGGAATAGGAGCCCACTCTACTCCAGCATGACCTAATCTTAACTTGTTGCACCTATAAGGACAGTATTTCCAAATAAGGTCACATTCTGAAGTACTGGGGATTAGGACTTAAACAGGTTTTTTTTTTTTTATGTGTTTGTTTGTTTGTGAGGAGGAGGACATAAATCAGCCCATTACAGAAAGGAAATATGGGAAGAAAGCATACTGGTCAGAAATCACCATCTCTGCTATGGTCCTACTGAGGTCCAAGGAGATGTGCAATTATTGACTATGTTTCCTTTTGTTTTATAATTGGAACTAGATTTCAAGTTTTGAAGGAGAGAAAAGATATGGTGATAACAAGCCAGACAAAATAATTCTTCTTTAAATATGTTGTGATATTTATCCAATAATCTAGTAATTAAATGATAAATACATTATACTTATTGAAATTTGGACTCTGGAAACATTTCTCACACTTTATTTATTCTGATATGCTCCATGTTAAAAACAAACATGTACTTATTAATTTACAATTTATAAATTCTCAAGGGGTAATAGATTTTTCAATTAGGAATGGTTCTGCTTTAGATTCATTGCAATAATTAGGACAACCTGACACATAAAAATAAATTGATTAATCACCAAAACTTTTCTTGTGAAGCTAATAATTTAATTCAGTTTTATGTGCCCAGTTTGCCAGACTATTGTCTTTTACCTTTCTTCTGCTGATAAAAGTTTTTTTTTTTTTTAAGGATATTTTAAAGTTTGATCTGAAAAGCTTTTTTGAAAACAGTTGTGCCTTGTCAAATATTAAGAAGAAAAGATGAGAAGTGATTCATTTAAGGCAATAACACCAGTGACAATGAGCTGTGAAGGGTTTTATTTTTATAATAGAACTAATTCAAGAAGTAACTATGGAAAAGTTGAAACCCCATGAGCTTGTAAAGCACACTGCTGTAATTATCTCTGCTTTCTGCTTCTTTCACAGGAATAAAATCACTTCAAACAAAACTATTTAAAAAGGAGACAAAGAAAGCCCCCATATCTAATATCCTCAAGCCCAGGAAAAGTCAGTGATTTTAATGACTACAAAACAAAGTCTACTAAAATGAATGGCATTGAGTAGTGTGAGCATAATTTACATTTTTTGCTTTCCATTTAGAAAAATGCCTTTATGCTTTATTTTAAAAAATGATAATCTAAAAATAAAACAAGCCTTTACAATGGTAACTGGCATTGTTAGTAAATTGCAGATTTTTGTTCCTGCAGAAAAAAAAGTTCTAAGAGGAAAACTTGCTTGTTTCATTAATTTAATGTAATAAAATATAACACTTATTTCCAGCATTTTGCTTGTGATCATTCAAAAGTTAACTTTTCAGAGTAATTGAAATAGTCTTTAAATGATACTCTGTTCCAATATAATTACCAACCATTCTTATAAAATATTTATTTGCCAATTTAATTAAAGTAATAGAAATCACTCTTTACAAATAAAGTAAATAATATGGAGTTAAAGGAGGATGGTAATTGATGATTAAATTATATACTTTTTCTATTAGGTTTTATTGAGCTATAAGGTACATGTGGTAAAACTCGCTTTTTTGATGTACAGTCTTTATGTTTTGAAATCATATGTACAGTTTTATATTTTGAAATCATTTGAAATTATATAAGTCACATAATTATCATCACATTCAAAATATAGAAAGGTTTCATCAGCCAAAAACATTTGGTGCTCTCGTTTTGCAGTCATTTCCTCCCATACCTCAAAGTCCAAGCCACGCTGATGAGATTCCTATCTGTACACTTTTCTAAGATGTCATGTAAATGTAATTATATAGAATAAGGTTTTTTATTTATGCTTCATTCATTTGAAATTCATTCATGCTATTAAACATGTCAGTGGTTATTCTTTTTGATTGTTGAGAAGTGCAGTAGTCCACTATTATCAGCAGTTTTGCTTTGAGTGTTTTCAGTTACCTACGGTCAACTATAGTCCAAAAATATTAAATGGAAAATTCTGGAAATAAACCATTCATAAGTTTTAGGTCCAGTTCTGTTCTGAGTAGTGTGATGAAAAAGAAATCTTACATTGTCCTGCTCCATCCTGCCTGGAAGGTGAATTGCCCCCTTTGCCTGCATATTTATGCTGTATACACTCCCGTTTTTAGCACAGTGTTTGTATTCAAGTCACCCTTATTTTACTTCATAATCCCCCAAAGCACAAGAATAGTGATGTTGGCAATTCAAGATACGTCAAAGAGAAGCTATAACATGCTTTCTTTAAGTAAAAAGGTGAATGTTCTGAACTTAATAAGGGAAGAAAATAATGTACACTGAGGTTCTAAAATCTAGGGTAAGAAGAAATCTTTTCCTAATTGGGAGGATGAAACAGAGGATCCCTTTGAGCACAGGAGTCGAGCTTGGGCAACATAGTGAGATCCTATATCTTAAAAAAAAAAAAAAAGAATCTTCTATTTGTGAAATTATGAAGAAGGAAAAAGAAATTTGTGCTAGTTTTTCTGTTGCACCTCAAAACTGTAAAATTTATGGCCACGTGTGTGATAAGTGCTTAAGATGTGATAAGATGGGTGGAAGACATGAACAGAAATGTGTTCCTATTATCCGCAAAGTGTTGTGCCAGAAAGTGTGGAACCTACACAACTCAAAGACTTTAGCAAGGGATCTCCTGAAACATAACACCAAGCCATTTACTACAAGTAAGAGATGGTTAAACAGAGTCAGGAATAGGTTTGAAAAGAAAAATATTACAGTTAATGGGGAGGTTGCACCTGCCTATGAAGAAGTTGCTGACATATAAGTATAGTACAACAAGATATTTTGAGAGTGAAAAAGACCGCATTCATATAACTTTTATTATAGTGTATTGTTATAATTGTTCTATTTTATTATTAGTTATTGTTGTTAATCTCTTACTGTTTCATACTTGCTAATATCTTATTGTATCATATCCACAATAAATTAAGCTTTATTATAGGTATGTATAAATAGGCAAAAACATAGTATTTCATATATATAGGGTTCACTACCATCTGAGGTTTCAGGCATTCACTGGAGGTCTTAGAATATATACCTTGTAGATAAGGAGGACTATTGTATGATGTTGTAGGATTATAGGATATTTTGTTTATTCATATAGCAGATGAAGAACATTTGGATTGTCCCAATTTTTGGTGACTAGGAATAAAGTTGCTATAAACATTCATATATGGGTTTTTGTGTGAACATAGCTTTTGAATCATTTGGGTAAATACCTATGAATGAGATAGCTGGGTAGTGTAAGCATATGTTTAGTTTTATTAGAAATTGCTAATCTGTTTTCCAAAATGACTGTGTCATCAGAAATATATAGAAGTCTCAGTTCGTCTCCTGGTCTATGCCAGCATTTGTAATTGCCATTTTATTTTACTTTTTATATTCTACTGGGTGTGTAGGATACTCTCTTTTGAAAAAAAAAAACCCCAAAAGAGTAAATTAATCATTTAAATGGAGCTATTTAGTTGAGCATAAAAAAGAATATCTAGAACTGATTGTCTCTTATGTTCTCAAAAGTAAAGCTAATTCTGTCCAGAATAAGTTCATAGATATTCTCTTTCTTCACAGTAAAGTATCAATTCAAGATATTTTATAGTTTCATGAAATTACAAGTTATGTTGACCCAGTATATCATAATACCTATTCAGCAGATAACTCAATAGCTATCTGAAATTAGTTATTCTCATTTCAGCAACAAGATATCTGATTAAAAAATAAAATTATTATTTTTTCTTTTTTCAAGTTGGAAAATTTATTGAGCATCCATTTTCTTAATTAAATTTCCATAGGCAATTTAGAATTAAATTCCAAGAAAGGAAATGCATCTCTTAAATACTGTAACATTTGGAGCAAAGAGTGTATAGTTTTACTGTGTAGTAGGCTTTAGAGTTAACAACAACAACAACAAAAACCCCTAGAATTTAAGGTAAGTGAAAATATCCCAGTCAACGGCTATGCTTCTAGTATCAATAATAGGCAGAGGATAACATTCTGAAGCCCATTGTCTAATTCCAATTTTTTGTAAGCTTTTATCATCTTGATCTCATCAGTGATTAAGTCATTCCTACACTGTGATTTTATCTCTTTAATGATATTTTATAAATGTGATATTCCTACAGGTAGCATTCAGGATATTTTCATAAGGTCATTCAAGGAATTCAGGAATCTGACACTTTGCAAAAGGCCCTCAAAAATTTGATAATTCTATATAGTTAATGTTTATATGTTGATTAAATATTCACAAAAATAGGAAAAATATAAATAGAGCACTATATTGGGGAAACACACTTGATAAAAACCTTCAATTTGTTGCACTAATTGTTCTGCTTGGGCTTCATTGCTCTATGACAATTTTCATTTAAAAATGGTAGAAATTTTTGAGACAAATAATAATAGTAATAATAATAAAGCCTGATCAACTTTCAAGGGCAGTTCTACTTAATGCTTTATTTTGTTAATTTCCACATCGTTGGCCAAAAAATTGTTCATTAAATATAAAAATGTATTTAAAATTTTAAAAAGCATCAATGTTAACTAATTTTAAAAATGAATTACTGTTATATTTTATAGAAATATTGAAATATATTGACTACTAAAAAAATTTTTTAAGTTTACGTTTTTTATTCATTTTCTGTCCATGCAAAGGGAATGCCCAAAAATGGATGTTGTCACTATGCCTTTTCTTCCTTTTTATACTGCACAATCATAACTAATCAAACTATATTAGCATAAGATTGAAATTATTAAAATGCTTTACTCGAAGTTAATGAAAATATTGTTTATGGAAAAACTCTTTAATGGAAAATTGGATGGTTTTCCATATTTTTGTCCTCTCAGTATCTTCTTCTTAATGAAGGAGATTGTGACTGTCATTTCCATGCTCCTAGAGGCTCAAGTTTACTGGAGATGTTGTGGCATATTTTTTATGTTTTAAGACTAAGTTTAATGTGCCAGAATATAACAAGGGCACAAAGGCAAGAAATGCGGATGCCTGTCAAACTCAACCAAGTTAATTAGGATAAACTGACATGCAGGAAGCTAGTTATTTCAGATGAAATATCATACTTTAATTATGTGTTTAAGAGATCTGATACTAACTTCAAACCAATAACTTATTATTGTAATAGCTATAGGTATGTTCATATGTCGAATTTGTTTTTTGATATTTTGAGAGGGGTGTGAAATTCAAAAATCATATTTTGATGCATAAGATTACAGTTTTCTGCCACCGTTCTTAAATTAGATAGGCTAATAAAACAAGAGAGACCTGTGAACTCTCAGAAATAAATCCTCACTCTAGAATTTACCTTAGAGAAGAGCTAAATAGAAAATTGGTTGTAGTTTAAAAAGGCAGAGTAGAGATAATTAACATTCAAAAATAGAACAACAGTTCTGCCTTCAATAGGTGTTCGATAAAATTGTTAAATAATATTTTTATTTTTCCCTATTAAATCTGAACTGAAACATGTAACCACATACTTAGTTTTGTAGAATTGAGATTAAATTCAAAGTTAACTGTAAAGCTAGTATCCTCTGAGAGACCTTCATCTAAATATTAACTATCAGATATAAGTTTTTATAGAAAATTTTTTCAATAAGCAAAAACTTCTGAGGCTAGTTTGATTTGTGTTTTGCCGATACGGCTAATATGCAATGTAGAAATGATGATGGTCTAAAAGAGATATTGACATTGAAATTAATATATGTTAACCCTTTTATCTCATAGAGTTTGTGGCTAGATAGGTTAATTAATGAGCTAAGGCTGCATATTTATTGTTTTGTATAAGAGTGGATATACTTTTAAGATTTAGATCTGAGCTTAAAACCTGCTTTGCCATTAATTAACTGTATGACATTGAACAAGCTACCTGGACCCTGTATCTTATCGGAAAAATAAGGGCCCTGCTAATGATGTCTCAGTTGAATTGGTTGAACTGGTTCTGGGCTTCGCTGCAGTCTTGCTGGAAGATCTTTATGAAGAAAAATGCATTTGTTGTTCCTGTTACCTTTCCCTGTTACATATAGGGAAATATATGTCAGAATAGATACTTGCAGTTGCACTGCTTACTTGCCATGTTTAGAGTTGATGAAACACCATGCAAGAACTTTCATCTAGTTGGGTGAACACTCACCACATGACGTCAACTGGTTGATAAGGTGGAGTGAGATGTCCCAGATCACTCAGATGCTTACTAACAATGAAGACAAAATCACCTGGTGGGTCTGCAGCAGCCTGTCTCCCCATGGCTGACTATGGAAACTTCAAACCACTTTTTTTTTACAAACAGTGAACATATTCCTGGAAGAAGGATGAAGCCTGGCAGGTGACTTCTTGAGACAGACTTTTGCTTCAGTAAAGATGTGCAATTGGCTCAGGAGACTGTGTTCTCCAAATGCCCAGCATTCTACATGCCATTCAGAGAAATTACCATGAGCCATGTTAATTCATTCACACTCACAGTCTCTTTTTGCTCCTGTTTAAAAGAAAGGGGTGTCCCCGCTTCTCTCAACACAGAGATGAGTAAACTTGCAATTGTGTGTTTTCAAGGCCTTTATTTCTCTCTCTCACATCAGTAATTTAGCTCTGTCAATTGGAACATTTACATCGACATACTATTATAAGCTGTTTTAGTGTCTCTTATTATATTAAACAAAAAACATATTTTTCTATCTCCAATTTCCCTTGCACGCTCTGTTGCCCTTCTCTAAACTATTTCTCTGAAGGTTTGTTTGCAGATATTGTCTCCCCTCCTCACATGTATTCATTCTTCAATATCCTTAAACATTTCTCATCTGTATAACTGCAACATTCTCCTTTCTACCCCAAATTTCTTTCCCATGAAACAGCCAAAGTGACTAAAAAGCATTAATCACATTACTATTCTCCTCCAATTGCTTCTTTCAATATCTTTCCACTAAGCTTTCAATAAACCTCAAGATATTTTGTACTCAGAACCTACCTTCTCCATTACTGACTCCCTCCCTCATAGACCCTGATACACTGAAACACTGATATATATATAGTTATATATATATATAGTTATATATATATAGTTATATATATATTTTTTTTTCCTTAAACATGCCAAATTTGTTCTAATTTAAGAACGGTGCACTGGCTTTTGACTTTACTTAAGGGTTTGTCAAATAACACTTAGTAATAGCCTCTTTCACCATCCAAATCTCAAATAATATTTCCTTTCAAAGACCTTTATTGATGACCCTAAAGAACTAGACATGATTGGCTTCTTTTTATATTATTTGTTTAATTTTATTTATGCCATTTGCCACTTTCTAAAACTATCGTGTTTATTCACTTCAATTATTTGCCTTATCCTACGGAATGAGCTCCAAAGGGAGAGAAGGAAGTTCTTATTTGTTGTTCACAATTGTCCCCCAGTGTTTAGAGGAGAGCCTGACATCTTCTAGATGGCAATCTATAATTTTTGGGAAAATCCATTGTTATGTTTAAATATCAGGGTGCTTTACATAATTGCATTAAGATCACACCTGAAGAAATGTGGCTAAAATAAATATTTTTGGGGATTTCTTTGTCTAAAATAGAACATTGGGAAGTAAATTTTATCTAATCTGTTAGGAATTTATAACAGCCATGGGATAATAAAGAGATTTCTAAAAGCTGAAACACATATTTCACATAAAACATAGAAGAAAAGCATAAAATCTCCTAGGAAATCAAAGGCAAACAAACAAGCAAAAACAAAGCTACTATTTCTTGCCAAGTAGTGCACCATTTACCTTCACCTTGATGACATACTACCAATTGTGTTCACCTAATCCCAAAAGAATTCTTATATATTGAGAGATTAAATATGATTTTAGAACAGTCTTGTTCCAAGATGAATGATGGTGCAGTTACAATTCCTTGGCTACAGACCTTGGCTGTACATTAATTTTTTTGAGTTTTCCAAAGTCATGAAGGAAATGATAAATTAAAGATAATTAAACTTTATGAAATCAATGTGAATCTTTAAAGATGCACTAAGTGCTTCACTTGAGGGCTTCTCTATCTTGTATATCCACAAATGTCCCCTTGATGAAAGAAAAGAGAAACACTTAACTCCCAAGTTCAAATTCAAATCAGTGACAACCCTAACATTTTTGGGGAAGTTAATTGAGACTGAGTAATTCAGAATACTGAGTGCAGTGGAGGAGGCGTTACAGTGCCTGAAGTTAGCCATTTGGAATTACACTGAAAACAAACAAAAACAAACCTAATGGCTGTTAAATAGCTAGTTTCACAGGGAGAAGAAAATATATTATCAAACAACAACAGCTTTTAACAGAGGATAATTTATAATCACAAAATGTCAGTTTGTTACTTCAAAAGTACTGAGTGAGATGTATGAACTATTATTTATTAAACATATTTCCATTTTTAAGCACCTAGAGAAAATAATCTTAACTTTTGAATAAGGAAGTTTTAAAATTATTAACTGTAACAAAAGCAAATTATTTAATATTCTGCTTTCTCTTGCCATCAGTATTGTAAAACAAAGATGAAACAATAATGTTATAAGATGTGATGGAAATGATTCAGAGAAAAATAAACACAGGGTTAATTTAATATCGGGCTATCCGTCACATATGCTAACAAATCTGTACCACAGATGTCAATTAATTAACAAGGAAAAATCGAAAATTTAACTGTTTCCCGATTAGAATACTTTTGGTCTTTATTGTTTTAACACTGACATTTTGAGTTTACTAGGAAGAAATAGCATGTATGGCTCTCCACCATCTGGACCATGGGTGTTATGCATAAGTTGTCTACACAGAGGGGAAAGAGCTGATATCCTAGAACGCTGATGTTTGGCGTTCAGGCTTTCGTGACAGATGGTATAAATACGTGTATAGAGGAGTTTACCAAAAGATGATTTAAAAAAAAATCAAATGTAAAAGTGTTTGGTTTACCTTGTTTAGGGTAGGAAAAGGAAAGAGAGGTAAGATAAAGTGATCGGCCACTAAATTCCAATTACTTTGAAAGACATGTTAGGCTCGTTAGCTCATGGAATTTTCTCCACAACCATGTACATCACATTTTATACCTATTTTATGGTTGATACCAAGTTAGAAGTTCAAAATCTATGTAATTTGTCTGGAATCACTCATCTCCTTAATACCCAGCCATGATTTCTGCACAGTTCTTCTCTTGCCTAATGGCAATTAAGCAACACAGCTGCCACAGGACCTGGTGGTCTCACTCTGCGATGGGAAAGCGGTGAGGGACAAATAGCTTGTGGGCACATAGGTAAATCATTGTCTAACAGGACCAGAAAACAAGCAATCTCAACCTCAAACCTCCTTTCCTTTAACTGGAATCATTCAAATGGACTAGCTCTATTACACAATGCTATAGAAAATTAATTATACAAGGAATCCTGAGCTGCAAATGACCTATGTATAATCTTCCATGATGCCCATTGTTAAGACAAAGAGCATGGTCTCCCACATGAGACACAACTTGTTTAAATCATCTAAAAAATCATTTTTTTTTAAAAAGTCACTGTCTCAAGAGTTTTGCAAATAGTATCTCATTTATCTTCATGACACTGCTAAGAATGAGGCAATAATATTTCCACCTTGTTAATGGACATGAAACTCTCAATGAGTGTTGGGAGGATAAAGAATTGAATCTGTACAATGCCCCTAGCATGTAGTATTTGCACAATAAATGATATTTCCTTCCATTCTCTCCAATTAATTCAGCTGGATAAGAGCACAGCATATATAAAACTATGGTCTTTTCAGTGCACTACAAATCTCTTTGATACCAGAGTAATATTCACCCCAGGTACTCAGCTACTTGAACTTCCTCTGACCTCAGAGATAAAGACTGAGTGGACCAAACTGGTTGGATTCTGTACAGGGGAATCAGTCTGCATTTTCACGAACATGAAAACTTTTCTTCACCAAATGGTGCCATGAAGCTGCAATTAGCATCAGAAGCATTACATTAAACTAGATGGCAGAATAGCAAACATAAATCACTGACAGATTACTTAAGACGTTTAAATGCAGGCATTTATACCTTCCATTAGCAAACCATGATGAAAATGGTTTATAGAGAGAGAGAAAAGAAAATACATCTATGTAGAACCTATTGGTTTGAGATCCTATTGATTTTAGCTGTTATACATATGGGCACTTGATGCGTAATTTACTCCATTATTACTAAACATGTGTTGACTTACTTCAGTTACCATTATTATGCAAATTATATGCCAAGATACTGAAGAAGCATTTTAATGTTTGTGTTTCTCTTTGGAAGATTTTCTAGTTACACTGAGTTTGATGATTGGAAGTTGCTTTTAGATAGATTTATGCCCAGTGGAAAACTACCGTTGGTTTGGTTACATTGTGGCTGAATCAAACTAAAGAAAAAATTTTCTATCTAACATTATAATTTAAATTCAACTTTTGAACCCATCCTTTGGAGATTTAGTTGGTTTTATTTGCTAATATACCTCCACGTAAAAGAAGAATTGTAGTTACCAATAGTGTTAACTACCTGATATATACTTTTGATTGCTGAATTATTTTCAATAGCTAAGTATCTTTTAATGGTTTCATTATTATATAAATATGTAAAAATAAAATATATTCAAATGAACCCTTCCTATAATATTAATTTCCAATTCTGGATACACATTATAAATATATACACAGGGGATGCTTTATGGTCCTCATTCAAATTGTGCATTCTAATCGCTTCTCCTGTATAAGTATTTACTGTTCTGACTCTTATTAACCCCCTCCTCCACAACAATTTAATAAATTCCATTGTCTTGATTCCCTTCTGCTTCCTAAGTTTCTGCTTAGTTTTTTTGTACATTGATTGCATTATCAATCATTTATTTTCTTCAAATTAGTTTGTATCTTGTGGCTTTTTCTGTTTATTACACTTGCAATTTGACCCTTCTATATGCCACAACTTTCTTCAAGCATAAAAGATTAGATCCATAATTTTCAGACATATGTAACATGCACAATTTATTTGGCTTTCGCTATGGTTGGAAATGGTTTGCTTGTCTCCACCAAAGCTTATATTGCAATATGATCCCCAAAGTGACTGCTGGGAGTTGGAGAGGTATTTGGGTAAGGAGGGCAGATCCCTCCTTAATGGCTTGGTGCTGTTTTCTAAGCAGAGAGTGAGTTTTCACTCTCTAGAGACTGGATTAATTCTTGCAGGAATGGGTAATTTTTAAGAGAGTAGATTTTTGTAAAGTAGAGACACCCCTCATGTTTCTTCCTCTTTGCATGTCTCTGCTTCCCGTTTGACCTTCTCTGCCATATTGGGACACAGCAGAGAAGCCCTTGAACTTCAGCTAAATAAACCTCTTTTCTTTATAAATTACCCAGTCTCAAGTATTCCTTTACAGCAACACAAAATGTACTAAAACATCTCTCCCTTACAAGCTTTTAAAAAATGATAATTACTATCTAGTCAACAACTTCTAGGACTCAACTTATAGAACTAAAAAAGTCATTAGCTTTTTAGGACAGTGAAACTACTTTGTATGATATTACATGATGGGTACATGTCATTATACATTTGTTCAAACCCACAGAAGGTGCAACATCAAGAGTAATCTGTAATGTAAACTATGGTTTATCATTGTGTGTCAAGGCATGTTCATCAATTGTAACAAATGTTCCCCTCTGGTAAGGAACGTTGACAATAGGGGAGGCTATGCACGTGTGGGGGCAGGGGTTCCATGGGAAATTTCTGTACCTTCCTCTCAGTTTTGGTGTGAACCTAAAACTGCTCTTAAAAAGTCTTTAAATATAAAACAAACCTGTATAGGGGATGGGCATGCTTGTAGCTCTGGCTTGGGTAGTGGAAAGGTAATATGTGTAACCAAAATGTTTGTGCCCCCCTAATATTCTGAAATTTAAAAATAAATTTAAAAATAAAAATAAATAAAAAAATTCCTCTAGGCTTTGTATGATAGAATTTAAAATCATATAATAAATGTCCATCATAGTGGTCATACTGTTAGTCTGTAGTGAAACATATTTTAGAAATGTCAATAAATGGAATGCAAGCATAAAAATAATAAAAATAAAACAACAACAAACACACTAGGGGGCTTTTCTCCCCTGAATCTACAATTTCATTAGGAAAACCATGCACACACAGACACACACAGAAACATCCTTCCCCATCCCTTTATTCCTTTCATAAGAAAACTAATTCTTTATACTTAGATGCTAATGATTACTTCAATCACACAACACACACGCACACACACACACAAAACAAAGCTCATGTAGATTTAAAGCAATTTTTAACATATTCATGTAAAATATACCACAGAATGATATCACTCCAATAATAGTTTACACTTCTAATTGCAGTTTGTTCACAAGGAAATCAATTATGCAGAACATTTAGCCAAATACAAATAGCCTAGTAAGTTAACCAGTCTTATCAGTAATGAAGTTTGAAATTAAGAGGGGTGAAGGTGGGAGGTAGGTGGAAGGCTTTGTTTTTCCTAATGAAGTCACTTAATTAAAGAAAACTTGATTCAAGCCTGTGACCATTTATTCCAGGTGCTTTGTCTTCAATGATAGGTGAGCAGGAGGTTTTGGAACTCTGCTTGCTTATTGATTGCTTCACCTCAAGGCTTCCATCTGGGATGTGTAACTACAACCTAGTTTTTACAGGCAACAAGAAAGCAACACACTCATTTGTAAGCATGGCGGGTTATCTTTTGTTATTTCTCTTCTCTCCCACCCTCTGGTGATATTTGTTGCGATTACAAACTTGTGAGTTATTCTAAACAGTCACATGGACTTGGAGGGGAAAAGCTACATCAAAGAGCATCAATTAAACTGCAAAAAAGAATAATGTAAATGTTTATAAGGATTTCCTTTTTTTTTATTTCATCATAGTATGTGGGTACAAATGTTGTTAAGGTTACATATATTGCCCTTGCCACCCCTCCTCTCTTGAGTCAGAGCTTCAAGCGTGTCCATGCTCCAGGTGGTTAAAATACATCAGGCACTCAACCCATTCTACTAAGTGAAGTATCTCAAGAATGGAAAAACAAGAACCACATGTACTCACCAGCAAATTGGTATTAATGGATCACACCTAAGAGGATATATAGGAATAACATTTATCGGGTGTCGGGCAGGTGGGAGGGGGAGGAGTGGATGAGTATATACAAACATAATGGGTGAGATGTGCAACGTTTGGGGGATAATCACGCTTGAAGCTCTGACTTGAGGACGGGGGGGGGGGGCATGGGCAATATACGTAACCTTAACATTTGTACTCCCATAATATGCTGAAATAAAAAATAAAATAAAATACATCAGGCACTCTAGCCTGGGCAACAGAGTGAGACTCTGTCTCAAAAAATAAATAAATAAAAATGCATCAGGGATGGGAAAGGGGAAAGGAAATGGGAAAATGTAGGTCAAAGGATACAAGTAGCAGATATGTCATATAAAGAAGCCTAGAGAATTAATGTATAACATGAGTTCTATAGTTAATAAAATTGTATTGTATCAGGGATTTTTGTTAAATGATTAGATTTCAGTTGCTCTTGTCCCCCACAAAAAAGTAACTATGTGAGATGATAGATATGTTAATTTGCCATACTGTAGTAACCATTTTACTATCTATAAGTATCCCATCACATCATGTTGCAAACCTCAAATATGCCCAATAAAATTTATCAAAAATGTAAGCAAAAATTAAAATATGTCATGGTAAACCTTTCTGAGTACTGTTGAAATCAGTAGTACGATGTTATTCCACAAGCACAATATGCATAATATGCATAGGATACATGATTTAATCACAGTATTATTAATTTAAATCAATTTTATGTTAACTGAATTTGCATACAATAAAATATACCCATTTATAAAATAGTACAATATATTTTGAAAAATTATACACTGTAAAACTCTTAATTAATATATTGAATATATCTTATGCCCCCAAACATTTTTTTTTGCCTCTTTATGGCCAATCCCTGCAATATTCGTGATTTAAAGCAATTGCAGATCTGATGTTTGTTACTATGGATTGATTAGTATGGATTTTTCTTTATAATTTCATATAAATTGAATCATACTGTGTATACAGTATCATACTGTGTTTTCTCTGGGTTATGTATCTTTAGATAATTTTTCAAGATATGTCCATGTTTTTGTATGTGTATGTAGTTTGTTGTTTTTTATTGCTGAGTAATATAACATTGTATTTATATGTTACAATTTGTCTATTAATTCACAGTTTATGGACATTTCAGTTGTTTTGAATTTAGGGCTACTATGAGAAATAAGCTGCTATAAACAGCATATATATATATATATTTCCTTTCCCTTAGATAAATAAATATGAATTCAAATTACTGTCATAGGCTAAGTGTATTTTGAAATTTATAAGAAAATGCCATTTATCTATCTATATATCATATACTCTGTGTGTGTATATATATATATGTACACATATGTATAGATATATCTCCTAGTCTTTGAATTATCTTCTCATTTTCATTTTCTTAATTTTTATATGGTCCATTTCATAAATTTTCTTATTTACAATTTAAGCATCTTGGTCCTACCTAAGAACCAGGATCCACTTAAGATCCTATATAAGATCTTTGCCAATTCTAAGATCACAATCATTTTTTCTTATGCATTTTTCTGAATATTTTTAAGATTTGGAGTTTATGTTTCAGTCAAAGTAAATTTTTTGTATACTTACCTTGAAGGGTATTTTTTAGTAAAAGGCTTTCAGAGAATCTAATAAACTGATCATTTTTCCTCCTTTATTCCATTTATATGGTAAATTGAATAAATTGATTTTTGAATGTTAAGTCAACCTTACATTCCTAGATTGAACTCCAATTGTCATGGTGCATTCCTCTTCTTATATATTGCTGATTCAATTTGCTATTATGCTGTTAGGGATTTTTACGTCTGTGATTGTGTGTGATGCTAGTCTATATTTTTATTTTGTCATAATGAACTTGACTAGGAAAGCATTCTCTTAGGAAAATGCAGGACTTAGGAAGTGATCTGGAAAGCTGACAAGTTTTTCTTGCTTTATTGTGTATTTGCTGAAAGTGTTTATAGCTGGTAGGTATTATTTCTTCCTTAAGAATTTGATAAAGTCACAGTTAAGCCATGTAGATTGTGTGTGTGTGTGTGTGTGTGTGTATGTCTATGTGTAAGCTTTATAATTATAAATTCAGTTTTTCAATACAGAGAGGATTAATCTAATTTCTCTTACTAATTGAGTTAGTTTTGGTAATATGAAAGGTAAAATAATTTATCTTTGAATAAATTTATTCTTTTCATCTAAATTTTCAAATTCATTGACTAATTTTATTTATATTATTCTCTCATTATACCTTTATTATCTAAATAATATATAGTTATATTCTCTCCTTCACATCTGATATTGATAGTACGTATCTACCTTCTCAACCTGTTTTGCTAGAATTTTATTCTACTGAATATTCTAAAAATCTATGGTTCTTTGAATTTTTCTGTTATTACTTGTTTGATTTCTTACATTTACTTCACTGATTTCTAATCATATATTTCTTTTCTTCTCTCTGCTTGTATTGGGTATGATTTACTTTAGATAATTAATTTAGACCTTTATTTTCAAAAATAAGCATTTAGAGCTATCAGTCTTACACTAAGCTCTGCTATAATTCCATCCCATGGATTTAGATATACTGTGAGCTTTGTTTTTTTTTGTTTTGTTTTGTTTTGCTTTGTTTTTTCATTTAGTTCAAAATACTTTTCATTTATCCCTTTGGTTATTTCAACCTATAAATTATTAAGATATCTTAGCTTTTTTCTTTATAAAATGCTGTACATATTTAATGTGTACATCTCAATGAGTTTGGGGATAAAAATACACCTATAAAACCATCACCACTGCCAAGGCCAAAAACATATCTATTGTTTAATTTCCAAATATCTTGAGATATTTAGAATTTCTTTCTCATTGATTTCTAATTTAATTTTTTCATTATCTGGAAACTACTCTCTATGGTTCTAATTCTCTTAGCTTTGATATGTTCTTGACTGAGCATACAGTTGATGTTGGGAATATTTTATTTATAAATAATGTACATTTTTATTTATTTCATATCATGTTTTAGGACAAGTTTGATAGTGTCATTTGGGTCTTCTATTTCTTCATTGATTTTCTGTCAAAATATATTGTCAATTACTGAAAAAGGAGAATTGAAATCTGCATGTAATGCTGCATTTGTCTATTTCTCTTCTCAGTTTTGTGAAATTTTGCTTCGTTTATTTAATTGATTCACATTTATAAGTGCTATGTCTTCATAATAAATTGACCTTTTATCTTTATGAAATACCCTCTGAAACTCTGACTCCTTTCTTTGAAGTCTACTTTTTCTATTAACAATGTAGTCATTCTAGTTTTCTTTTAATTAGCATTTGCACATCATATATTTTTCTATCATTTTACTTTTAGACTATCTTTGACTTTATATTTAAACCACATTTTTTCTAGATAACATTTATATAGATCTTGCTTTCTAATCCAGTATAGTAATCCTTACTTTATAGTAGTAATATTTAGATCATTTGCATTTAACATAAATATTGATATTGTAACATTTAAACCTGTCTTTTTGCTATTAGTTTTTTTTTCTTTTTAATATCAGTTCTTTGTTCATTTTTTTCTCTCAGCTTTCTTTGAATTATTTCTTAATATTCAATTTTATTATTCACTATTGGTTTGTTAGTTATAATTTGCTTCTTTATTAGTTATTTTTCTATGTTTTATAATGTATTATCATTAGAACATTACTCTCTATCTTCCTATAATATTTACAACTACATGTATAATATAAGGACTTTGTAATAGTGTAATACTAACCCATAGACATTTAATCTTTTTTGTTCATATCATATATTTTACTTGTACATTTCTCTAAATCTTATAATACCACCTTTTAGTTCCTTTTTTTTTTTAAACAGTCATCTGTTGAGAAAAAACACACAATATATTGCTATAATTTTTGTTTTAAGCCATTATTTTATGGAATATTTTTAAAATAAGAAAGAAAATTGTTTATACTTAATCATTTCTTTACTGTTTCCAATACTTTTTATTCTTCAGCATAAATCCAATTTCAAAGAAATATTATTTTGTTATCCAGAAGAACATGTTGTAAATATTCTTTTATTGTAAGTGTGCTGATAATACTGAACATTTATTTATTTCACCTTAAGTTATAAGAGATATTTTTGCTAGATAATAGAATTATAGATTGATTTGTTGCCTTTGAGCACTTTAAAGATATCATTCCATTGTTACCTGGCTCTCATTGTTTCTGAAGATATATCTGCATATTTCCTCATTTTGTTTCCAGGTTTATAATATATCTTTTATTTCTAGCTATTATTCTTTATCATTGATTTTATTCAAATTTATTATGATGCACCTTATAGTGCCTTAAATGCCTTGGAGTTTAGGGAGTTTCTTGAATCTGTGAATTTAGTGTCTCCAAATTTGGAGGAAATAAAGTTGTTATTGTTTCTTTAATGGTCATTATTTCATATATATTAAAATCATGATGTATGATAATATATGTGTGCTGTCTATATGTGATTATAATAATGATATATGTATTTATGTGTACATATAAAACACATACACACACAAATACACACTCACACTCACCCCCTACATAAAACACATATTTAGACCTTAAGTCTAAAATCAAGATGTTGGCAAGGCCACACTCCCTTTGAATGCCCTAGGGGAGAATCTTTTGGTGCTTCTCCTGCTTTGGTTGCTCCCAGCATTTCTTGATTTGTTGGCCCTCTCTGCGTCAATCATTATATGGCTTTTCCTCTTTTTTTTTCTATGTGTGATACACAGGCTTCTTCCCTATTTATCACTTTTAAGACATTTATCATTGGATTTGAGGTACACACTGAATAATCTCAGTTCAAAATCCTTAAGTTAATTACATTTGCAAAGACTCTCTCTCCAAATAAACTCACATTTACAAGCTAAAGGGTTTAGGCCATAGACATATCAATTGGGGCAGAGGGTCTACCATTTAACTCACTACAACTCTGTTTGTTTTTTTCTAGTTTATTATTTCTCTATGTGATTAAACATGAATAGTTTCTATTGTATGCTTTTAATTTTACTAATCTGTCCTTCAGCAGTATCTAATTTGCTTTAAATCCTATTCATAGAATTTTTCAGCCTCTAGAATTTGCCTATGTTTCTATACATTATATTACATTTATTTCCACCTTGTGTATATCTTTTCCTTTAAATTCTTGAGCATATTTATAATAGATGCATTAAAGTGTTGTCTACTAATTTTTCAATATTGTCATAATGCTACTGTGTAGAAATCTGTGGGTGATTATAGGACTCCTATAATGTTTTTATATTCTCAATGATCACAATTCTGTACTACCTGTTGCACAATGTTTCACAACTTTTGTTTTAGGAATGTTATCTCACTTGTTTTAGTTCTTTATAGCAGAAAAACTTTATCCCAAGTTACTTCTTCAAGCAAACATATCTATTCTGTCCAGGCCTCTATATTTAGATCCAGAAATCGATGTAAGACATATAGATATAGATAAAATGGAAATATTTCCTCTCTTCATATTTCAGGGTTTAAAGTAATTGCCAATTATTTTGTAATTAAATATTTTCATTTGAACAACATATTCTAAATAATAAGTCCCATCCATGTGACAAAAATCACCAATGATACATGTATGATGCCCATAGGCACCACTAATCCACTCGTAAAATATAAGAGGCATAATGCTGTGTGCTAACTTTACTTTCACCTTTTTTTCACACTCAAGAAATGGTATAATTAGAAACAAATTATGTGTGACATTTGGTACAACTGATTAGAATACACCTGTGTGATTCATCATCTAAATTGTGAACTGTCTTTTAAAGGGTTCTCTTAGCTGACAATCTTAATATAATTTACAACTATAAGTTTTGACAAATTTAAAAATTTAAATTATACAGAAGAAAACACTGAGTGGTTGCACAGTGTGTTAGACTAAAATGTGAAATGAGTCCTGTCATCCCTCCATCTTTCTCTATTAGTTAGGATTAGGTTTGATTACACACAAGAAACACACACACAAAATAACTGTGGCTAAAACAAGATATGAGTTCATCTCAAAAAATCAATTTGGGGTTATATATCTTGGACATTATAGAAACTTGATATCTTCTAGCTCTATCTTCCTGCTCTAGTATACTCAAGTATACCCCCCCATTCAATATGGCTGCTAGAACTACAGCCATTACCACAGACTTTGAGACAGCAAAATAGAAGACTAATTTTCTATTACATAAACTGCTGAGAAGCCCTTCACATTATTTTTCTTATATTTCATTATTGAGACATTAACACATAATCATTCTGTCCTATATAAGATACTGGAACTTGTAGTTTTTAAAGATCCAGGCAAAAGTGTACTAGGTTAAAATCTGGGCTTCTGTGACTAAGGAAAGGGGACAATGAATATTTAAAAGTGTCCCACAGTGATTGCCACATTTATTCGTCCATTTATTTTTTAACTATATATTTTTATAGTATAAATACACACACACATACACATATCTATCTATCTATCTATCTATCTATCTATATCTATATCTATTCTGTTCAAGAGAACACATAATCTAATGGAAAAAATGTAAATCAGCAATGCTACTTGAATGACATAGGCCAAAAATGTTAATGAAATTATAAGTTCAATGCTCTTACAATAGGAAGAAATTCAGAGAAGCTTACTAAAGTGGATTTAGGTTCAGCTGGGTCTTGAAGGATGGATTAAAGTCCATGAATTTCTTCACTCAGTATTATTAAACAATAGTTCAGGATCAACAGAGTGAAATGTAATCTAAATGAGACCAATAAACAGCATTTATGCAACAAGAAAGCATTTAAAAATTAAAGCTTTTTAAAATCTTTTATTTGTTTTGTAGTTATGACATAGCTACACTAAATTTAATTCTATGGGCAAACCTGAATATATTTTTAATTAAAACAGTAAATGAGTAGTAGTTATATTTGTGATCATGGTTTTCTAAGTGTTACCACTATTTAAGAAATTGCAAATACAGGAAAATAATTTCTATCATGATACCCAAAATTTATTTTGTTGCCAACAAAAGGTAAGTATCTGTTATGAAACGGGGTTTAAAACAAACTGAGTACAAGTTTCTAGCCACAGTTTAATTGCAACACTCTTTGGGCCTATATTGGTCTATGAACAAATGACTGCCCCTAAAGCCATGTTTGATGGAGACCTTATGACAATTGTTTCAATACTCTAAAGCACAAAGTATCAGAATATATTAAATCCAAAAACAAAAGGCAAATCGTTTGCATTCCACCTGCTTCTTCAAATCCTGTATTCTGTTCTTTTTAGAGTGTTTTGTCTTTCATCTCAGGAGCACAAACGACAATGTCACTGGCAGTTAGAGCACGTTGACATACTTGACATCCAATTTAGTTAATGCTAGGTCAGTCTAGGAGATGCAGAAACACTGCTATGTATGCAGCAGAGAAGGCTGTGTGTGACTCCTGAGGAAAACCCTCTAATTCCCAGGATACTTGTTAAACAATTCTAATGTCACAATACCAGCCAGAGAACTCTAACAATCAGTGTCACAATACACCACATAGGTAACAGATTGTTTTGAGATTTAATGAGTTAAAGTTTATTGTTGTCTTTAAAAAAATTGGGATAATTTCTTTCCATAGCCCTTATGGTTAGTTTAAGATTCAGAGAGATGACAACTGACTTTACACAGTATTATTGGAATAATAATTACAGTCATCATTTTTTAACACAGTCATGTTTTTATTTATTTAAGCTTTGACGTGCAATTTATCTGATGTCTGTCAACTTTCAGAAGGACTTACCTGGAAAGTGCAGTAAGTTGTTACATTAACAAAGCTATAAATACACAATGATACATGCTGCCAATGCAAATGAATATCAAGCAAGTTGTACAGCGCAGCAAATATTAATATTCGCATATACTGATAAAAACTGGTTCTTTGGGGTTTTTTTGCATGTTATATTTTATGTATATATATTTTAATTTGTAGGTAAAGTCATGTCTGTAGATAATTTTTTTCTTATAATTACTATTGAATTAATAAGCAAATTTTTACATTGTTTTATGTCACAATCTATTATTCTTGAATATCGAGAATGTTATATGTGTCTTCTAAGTGACTTGTTTCAAACTGTGAATTCATTCTTGATATTTCTGGACTTCAAAGATTCCTTTAAAATTTGAGTTCCAACAATGTACCAGGCACTCTGTTAGGTGATGGAAATAGAACAAAAAATACCTCAATCACCTGATATTTGTGAGAGTCATTGAAATTTTGAGGCATATTCTATCCTTGACCTTGGTTTTATACTTACAAATGGGGTGAGAGGTGTATTTTACTCAAATCTGGGTGATGATAAGATCCAAAACACTGAAAAACAAAATTTTTAAAAATGTTTCTTTAATAAATATTTATTTTAGAACAACTTTAGATTTATAGAAAATGGCAAAGATAGTACATGAAGTTCCTTTACAGCCACACATAGTTTCCTTTTATGTTTAATTAGTATGGTAAATGTTTTATGATTAATAAAATAATATTGATACATTATAATCAACACCAAAACTTTATCTGATTTTCTCAATTTTTCCCTAATGTCCTTTTTCTGTTCTAAGATTTTTTTTTCAGCATATTTTGGGGGTACAAATGTTAAGGTTAGGTATATACAGTGACTTTTGTTCTTTGGGTAGATGCTCAGTAATGGGATTGCTGGATCAAATGGTAGATCCACTTGTATCGCTTTAAGATATCTCCATATTGCTTTCCACAGAGGTTGAAAAAGTTTGCAGTCCCACCAGCAATGTAGGAGTGTTCTTATCTCTCCACATCCACGCCAACGTTTATTGTTTTTGGACTTGTTAATAAAGGCCATTCTCACTGGAGATAAGTGATATATCATTGTAGTTTTGATTTGCATTTCCCTGATGATTAGAGATGTTGAGCATTTTTTCATATGTTTATTGGCCATTATTCTGTCTTCTTTTAGAAGTTTCTGTTCATGTCCTTTGCCCACTTTTTGATAGGGTTGTTTGATTTTTCTTTGCTGATTTTCCTGAGTTCTAAATAGATTCTAGTTATCAGCCTTTTATTGGATGAGTAGCTTGCAAAAATTTTCTCCTATTCTGTGGGTTATCTGTTTACTCTCTTGACATTTTCTTTGGCTGTGCAGAAACTTCTTAATTTGATCAGGTCCCATTTATTTATTTCTGTTGGTGCTGTGATTGCCTTTGGGGTCTTCTTCATAAATTCTTTGCCTAGGCCAATGTCTAGGAGAGTATTTCCAATGTTTTCCTCTAGAATTCTAATAGTTTCACACCTAAGGTTCAAGTCTTGTTACCCAGTGGAAGTTGATTTTTGTGAGAGGTGAAAGTTGTGGGTCCTGATTCAGACTTCTACATGTGGCTATTCAGTTTTCCAAGCACCATTTATTGAATAAGGATTCTGTTCCTCAGTGCATGTTTTTGTCTGCTGTATCGAAGATTAGATGGCCATATGAGGATGGTTTTATGTCTGGGTTGTCTGTTTTGTTTCACTGGTCAATGTCCCTGTTCTTGTGCCAATACAAAGCTGTTTTAATTACTATAGCCTTATGGCATAGTTTGAAGTCTGGTAAATTGATACCTCCCATTTTGTTTTTATTGCCTAGAA
>VBSM01003039.1:9546159-9563902 GCA_008086735.1 Cheirogaleus medius | reverse complement strand
TCCTTAGTTAAATATATTCCTAGGTACTTTATTTTCTTTGTTGCTCTTTTGAAGAGAATTGAGTCTTTGATTTGGTTCTCACTTTGACTGTTGTTGGTATATATAAATGCCTCTGATTTGTGTGTATTGATTTTGTATCCTGAAACTTTACCAAATTCATTTATCAATTCAAGGAGTCTCTTGGCTGAATCCTTGGGGTTTTCCTGGTATAATATCATATCATCAGCAAAGAGTGAGAGTTTGATCTCTTCTGCTCCCATTTGGATGCCCTTAATTCCGTTCTCTTGTCTGATTGCTATTGCAAAGACTTCCAGCACTATGTTGAATAGAAGTGGAGATAGTGGGCAACCTTGTCTTGTTCCAGTTCTAAGTGGGAATGCTTTCAATTTTTCCCCCTTCAGTATGATATTGCCTGTGGGTTTGTTATATATGGCTTGTGTCATTTTTAGGTAAGCCCCGTCTATGCCTATTTTGTTAAGCATTCTTATCATAAAAGGGTGTTGAATTTTGTCAAATACTTTTTATGCATCTATTGAGAGGATCATATAGTCTTTGTTTTTGCTTCTGTTTATATGTTGAATTACATTTATAGATCTGCATATGTTAAACCATCCCTGCATCCCTGAGATGAAACCCACTTGGTTGTGATGGATTATTTTCTTGATAAGCACCTGGATTCAATTAGCTAGAATTTTGTTGGGAATTTTGGATCTATATTTATAAGGGATATTGGCCTATAGTTTTCTTTTTCTGTTGCATCCTTTTCTGGTTTTGGTATCAGGGTTATGTTGGCTTCATAAAATGTCTTGGGGAGGATTCCATCTTTCTCGATGTTGTGGAATAATTTCTGTAGGATAGGCACCAGATCTTCTTTGTAGGTGTGGTAAAATTTGGGTGTGAAACCATCTGGTCCGGGGCTTTTCTTTTTAGGAAGGTTTTTAATTGCTGTTTCTATTTCAGTACTTGATATTAGTCTGTTCAGGAATTCTATTTCTTCCTGGTTGAGCCTAGGGAGGCTGTGTGTTTCTAAGAATTTGTCCATTTCCTCCACATTTTCTGGTTTATGTGCATAAAGGTTTTTGTAGTATTCATAAATTATATCTTGTATCTCTGTGGCATCAGTTGTAATTTCTCCTTTATTGTTCCTGATGGAGCTTATTAGAGATTTTTCTTTTCTGCTTTTCATTAGTCTAGTCAAAGGTGCCTGTTCCAAGATTGAATCCAGAATATCACATTATATTTAGTCATCATATTTCCTTAGGTTCTTCTTGTGTGTGATAGTTTCTCAGACATTCCTTAGTTTTGATCATCTTGACAGTTTTGAGGAGTAATGGTAAGTTATTTCGTGGAATGCCCCTCAATTGGGATTTTCCTGATTTTTTTTTTTTTTTTCATGATTGGACCGAATAGGCCATCTTTGCTCTTCAGCTTCCTGGTAGATTTGGCCAATTGAGGATTCTAACAAAAAAATCAAATAAGAATAAAGTTGTGTTTTATTTTTCCATGGTTCTCTACATGTGATGAATTTGAGCTGGCTGTATCCCTAGAATACAGGGCACAACTGCCCTGAAGGTGTCTCTAGCTACAGTTAGTTCTAAGGTTCTTAAAACTACTCCCTCTCCTTCTTATTTCTGGGACTAAAAGTAGTTGTAGCTTCACTCTTACTATCCCTAGATTATCTTACTACCACCCCTCCTGGTTCTCTACCCCTCTCATACATCTTTGTCAGCATTCCCTGTATTAAACCCTCTTTGAATGATCCTAATGTAGTTGTGCCATTCTTTTTCACCAGAATCCTGAGAAATACACTGCTCAATTTAGTTTCTCCTGACATTGAGAAAGAACTAACTGCTTTTAGGATGTACTTCTATGGTACTATACTATTTGATATGAGAAATTATTTGTTAATAATTTTTGTTATTCTTGGGTTAGCACACTCATTTATTTGGAATCCTTCTACCTCTACCTCCAATGTGACCGAGACTTATTTATTTATTTTTCTATCTCTTTTCCCTTTAAAATGGACTACAATTTCAAATAATTCAATTTTATTGCATCACTTCCCCATGCTCATTATAGTTAGCTAAATTCCTGTTTACTCATACAGAATTTACTACTTTTATGGCTATAGTCACAGGAAACAGCCACAGGCTGTTAGTTTGTAATATTTTTGGGGAGTCCTTGAGCTCCCATATAAGAAATACAACTTCCCTGTGTGCACTGAACTCATGCAGGTGCTTTTGTCAGATCCAGATGAACTCAGGCTTCCAGCCACCCACTCCGAGCAACCTAAATATGTAAATGAAGATATCATGTGCCTTCCAGTTGAGCCCATTAGCCAGGTGAACACCAGTGAGTTTTCTCTGGTGATATCTCATGGTGCAGAAGAAATAACCATCCAAGCTCTACTCAAATGCCTGACTTATAAAATAATGAGATATCATTTTTAAAAGTCGTTACTTAAAGAGATTAGATTTGGTTAGTTTGCTGTGTAGAAATAGAAAACTAGAACACAATTCAGGACCTGAAAGTGAAAATTCTTTCTAACACCTTAGATATTGCTTGGGGCATGGGGCAGAGGGCAGAAGCTTCCAGGGCCTCAAGGGGACTGACGGTAGAATCTAAAAAAGCCTCAAGAAGACTTGATAAGGGCTTTAAGGACAATGAACAAAAAGTTATCAGAGCCTGGAGAATGGAGACCTCTGTTATGCTGGTATAAAGTTTGGCAACACTGTCACCTGTGGAAATGTAGAAAACTGAAACAATAGATGTTCGTTATGCCATGTGTTCAAGCTTGGCTTAGAAGGATTTATACAACACATTTTGACACCATACAAGACACATGAAAAGCAATAGTATTATTTTATTTGTGAGATTTTATCATAATAAGTATTCAATAATAAAAGAATACATACACATGTGACTAAGAAAAATAAAGAAGGAATGTGTATTGTGATGGTAGTTCATTAATCCAACAAGAAAGTTTCATGACTTCTAGTTGATTTGGGTAATGCTAATCTTCGTGTGACTTGAAATATCTCTTTCCTTTGTATTAATCTGCAACTTCTCCTTTTAAATAACTTTCTGGTGAAAACAATTCATTATGCCACTTGTGTATACAAATCAGTAATGACAATTATCAAAGATTCAGATTATGCATTACATCTAAACAATACGTTTCTCTCCTGTTTGTACACATTTCTAGCGTTAGTAATTATGGATTTTCACTGTAAATTGTGGATTTAGGGTGTAAGACTCACTGAAGATTTTTATACTCTGGCTTTAAAGTGCATTTTTAGGGCAATATCCTGAATGTGAGAAAAATAAATGCGTTTAAAATTGTATTAGCTCTTCTAATAGTGAAACTGTGCCTAAATCGATCTTAAAAATGTTCAATTTAGCTGAAATCTTCTTTGTCAAGTAATCAATGTGTTTACTGAATGATAAAAGTGGTGTCAAGAAGCTAGCGAGACTCAAAGTTATTTGGAAGATATAATGCAGGCCCGGGAAGATTCACCAACTTGAACTTTACCATTATTAGTTATGCCTACGACAGAAGAGAGGGAAGTAGAACATCTGTTTGCATTTTCAGGAAGGATAAGAGTGAGGTAAGTAATTGACTTCATGAGTAAATACTGACTAAAAATTTAGTAAAAATGGGTATGTACAACAGATGGTGTCATCTTCACTGATGGCTTTGATTCTGATTTCAGAGAGCTTATAAATATTTTAGGAGCTGAATTAAAATACAGAAATCACTAAGAAATAACTGACAGCCGATAGGCGATTAAGTGTAGTTTTTTTCTTGTGGCTCTTGCCTTTCATCTACAATCTTTTACACAAAGGAAAATATGTAAGCCATATATTACTATGTCTTAACTATCAACTATTATACAGCAGGAGAAGATAACTTATGCTTTTTTATTCCTATTTTATTATAGTGATCACATTAATCATTACTTAAATGTGAAAAATAGACATAGGGTTATGGAAAGAAGGAAGCCTTGAAGAAATGTCCTTGATGCTGAACAAGGCTTATACAAATGGCAACCTATTGAGTGCAGAATAAATGAGGTAATTACCATTCAGTTTTACAGACGGAAAAGCTGAGTCGCCAGGAGGTTAAGTGACTTGCCCAAGGTCACAGAAGAAACCATTAGCATTATTATGTAGTTCCTCGTATTCTTTCTTTATTTCTTATAATATATTTTATCTAGTACAGCATAAACATTAAAAGAGAAATATTCTCTTCTATTTTTGCCACATGAATATATTTTATTCTTTTATTTTTTTTCCTCATTACTGCAGAAATTGATTTGTTCTCTTATATCACAAAGACAGCAGATATCAACTAGAATGCAGGAGAGTTTTCTACACTAGTGTGTTGAGAACTGGACATATGTAAATGGAAACCTCTCTCTAAATAAAATCCTCTTTATCTCCCATTCCTGAGTTATATAAATATCACTTTACATTATGTTAACAACAGAAAAGTCTTTAAACTAAAATAAAAGTGATTTTGGTATTATATTACATAAATCTACTATATCATGTATATTTCTAAGTAGTTAGTATTCTGAGGTTTATAAATTATATGAAAATCAAAATAACAATGTAATATGGCATACATAGTGTGTATAATACTTAGACACCACTTAAATTCTTATAATACCTGAAATTGATATTGTGTGTGTTTTCATTTTTTAATTAATAGACTTTACTTTTTTAATAGTAATAGATTTATGGAAAAAATTGAGCCAAATATAGAGAGTTCCCACATTCCCCTTTATCTTCCAAACATCTTTATCTCCTTTGTAAAAATTGTTTTGATTATACAAAAAGCTAAACATATTTAATGTATACAACTTGATTAGTTTGGAAATAAGTCTCCCATGAAACCATTTAAACGATGTAAATGATAGTTTCACATAAGTTATATTTATTGGTGCCATAGGAACCAGTCTAATCTGTTAGATGTGAGTTCACTTCATGAATGAGGAAGAAACTACAGCTTTTAAATAGAGGCTGATTACATCTTTCCATGTCCAGAGAACACCATACATAGATAGTTTTCCCTTCTTACATGGTTTTGATCCTAGAGCATGTCAAAAAGTACTTTATTGCTATTAATATAGTCTCCATAACTAGATATAATAACTCTATAAAAAAGTTAAGTTATACTCTGTGAATGTTGCAAAATATGTTCATGGGTATTTTGTACACACACACACACACATATATAAATCCATCAATTTGTCACTCTTGTCTTTCTCAAGGGCAGATGGTTTCTTCTCCATGACATGTCAACACATACCCAGAGGGTCTAGTCATATATGTCAAAGACACACAATATTTTTATAATGACAATGAAGTTTCTATTCTGAGAATCAGGTTTATAGCCAAGTAGGATGATAACACTTAATGACATCCAAACTTATTAACCCTGGTCAATAGCCAGGTCTATGCTGTAGGTAAGCATTATCCTAAGACAGTAATTTTTAATTAAAATTAACATGTTTAGTTCTTTTCCTTCTTAATAATGGTAGTTTTCCCTCCTCATTCCTTGAAACACATTTTCTCTTCCCTTCACTTAATGTTGAATCCATTGTATCCTGGTTTGCTTTCTACCTCTGTGTCTATCAATTCTCATTTTATTGTTTTGTATTACTTTTTTTCCCCCATCTACTTCTCTCCTGTTTAGGGATCTTTACATATTGTGATCTATCTTATCCCTTCTCATCTTCTTTCTCTATACAATTTCCATGAGCAAAACTATCATAGATCTTCTGCTATTTCTAAAACTATAGTTTTAGCCAAATTTTTCTGCATAATAGTTCATGGGCACTTTATAGTTTCTCAAACTCAAAATGGCAGTGATTGAACTTGATACCTGTCAACCAAAATGGTTTGCTTTTCCTATGTGATTTATCTGAGTGAATGGGACCAGTCACATTCATATTAGTCAGGTTTTACCAGATTATATTATTAAAAAATCTACTTCAAATTTATTTATTCATTTACCCAAACTAAAGACTTGAGTGTCATCATAGATCTCTTCATCTTATATAAACCTATAACCAGTTGGTCAAAAGCTTTGTTTATTCTTTTTCTTAATGATCCTAAATATTTCTTAATTTTTTTCTACTTTTACTAGCATTAATTAATGAATCATTAAGCCTTTCAATAACTTCCTAAACTGACTGCCCTACTGCTAGCTCTAACTGGCTCTACATAATTCTATTTCCCCAAATATCAAGGCATATATGCACAATATGAATGCATTAAAAATGTATATGTTCAGATTAGACTTAATTACTGTTTCACAATATTTTCTCTCTCTTTCTAAAGAAAAATTACCATTTCCTAGCTCTGTGAATGCAGACTTGATTTTATGACTTGCTTTTACCAATGAGGTCTCATAGGGAGTGTGGTTTAATAGCCAGTACATTCTTATACAGTCTCTCTTACCTCTGTTACAGTAAGTAACAACGTCCCAGCAAATGTTTGCAGTATTGTTCTGTCAACCCAGGACCTAGAGTAAGGAATGCAATGGCAGAGTCCAGTAGAGCCCCTGGCCACTGATAAAGTATTCTTTACAAGACTAAAATTGTGCCTATGTTGTTTAAAGTCACTGAGATATTGGAGTTGTTTGTTACCACAGTATAACTTCATCTACACTGACTAGGGAAACATTTGGCCACTGAGCCTTTGAGGTATTTATTGTGTTGAAGGGACTCCGTACATTGTGAGTTTTGGTCTTGGTGATTCAGAGCCAATGCCTTACTGTATTAGTCAGTGTTCTCCAGAGAAACAGACCAACAGTCTTTCTCAATAGATAGACAGATAGACAGACATAGAGCTATCAATTATCTATTTATCTATTAGAATTTATCTTAAGGTGTTGGCTTACGAAATTATGGAGTCTGGCCGACAGAGCAGGCCAGTAGGGTAGAGATCCAGGTAACAGTTGCTGTTTGACTCCAAAAGATGTCTGCTGGAAGAATTTTCTTTTTTCATGGGGAGGTGTCTTTTTCTATTAAGGCCTTCAATTGATTGGATGAGGCCTATCCACATTCTGGAGAGTAATCTGCTTTACTCAATGCCTTCTCAGAAATATCTAGAAAATATTTGATGAAGTATCTGGGTAACATGGCCTTGGCAAGCTGACATGTAAAATCAACTGTCACTTGTCAACTCGGGGTGTGTGTGTGTGTGTGTGTGTGTGTGTATGTATAAAAGATCAGAATTTCCTCCTAAAATGATACAACTATCCTGCAAATAACAGAAAATACACTAAATTTTGCCCAGAAGATGAAGCAAAGTGCATTCATTTTGTGGAAATGTTGCCCTGATAGCTGGGGAAATAGAATTGTATAGAGCCAGTAAGAGCTGGTGAGAGGGCACTCAGTTTAAGAGTTTAGAGAGAACGTTTACTCTTCTCCTTGACAGCTCATAATCCAATACTATGATGTAAAACTAAAATTACTTAAATATTATGATATATAGTTAATACATCTTATGTTACATGATAAGGGGATAAGAAAGGAAAGAAAAACGATATTTGTTATACACACAAACAAACACATTCATAACAAAAAAGGAAGAAATAGTCATGACAATTACAATCCCAGTTTCTTTAACTGGTCACCTGGTCATGTCTTGTATTTATCAGTACTTTCTTCCACTACCCATCCCATATTCTATTTGCCTTCAGCAGGTGCCCAAGCTGGTCATGATTTTATACCTGGTGGGTGACCAAAGCCTCAAGGCTGGGTCATGAGAAGTTCTGCCTGAATTGCATTGTTGTAGTTTTCCACTGACTTTAATCACAGGGCATGGTAGCACTAAGAGATACCCTAAGTGATTTCCTGCATTCCAGAAATATTCTTCCTTACCCCCACTGTGGTAGTCAAGATTAATCACCCCAGCCAGCATAGTAACTGCTTTCTTTGCCTGTTGATTCAGAGACACGAGAAGCCCAAAGTGGCTGGATGGCAATCTTAACTTCTGGTTAAATGGAATCATTGTTATATCTCCTGGTGAAAGTATTCCTCCCTTTGGAAGTAAGACCTCTAGGCCAACAGAAGATAAGGTTCTGGGTACAGAAAGCAAAAATTTGTTGATAGTTCAGTAGGGAAAATAGTTAGTGGCACGACTCTCATTTCTACCCTTTGATTCCTGGACCAAGGAATCCTGGCCATGGGAGAAAAAGCACCATATAATGGAAGCTGACTCAGAGCATATACAGCCTCCTAGAGGACATTGCTCCAGTCCTGCAAGGTATTCCTACTTAGCTGGTGCTGTAACTGAGTCTTTAAGAGGCCATTCCACCATTCTATTAAGCCAGCTGCTTCAGGTTGTCAGGATAATAACACTGAATTCCATGTACATGGTCTTGCCAGACTTCATTTATTTTGACATAAGTTCCTTGATCAGAAGTAATGCTGTGTGAAATGCCCTGACAATGGATGAGGCATTGAATAAGTCTACAGATGGTAGTTTTGGCAGAAACATTGGTGCAGGTAAGGAAAATCTACATCCAGAGGATCTATTCCAGTAAGGACAAAAATACTGTCCCTTCCATGATGGAAGTGATCCAATGTAATCAACCTTGACAAAAGATAGTTGGCTGATCACCCCAGGGAATGTTGCCATGTTGGTCTCTGCTGCAGGCAGATTGGAGACTTAGCAATTGCTGTAGCCAGGTCAGTCTTGGTGAGTAGAAGTCCATGTTGCTAAGCTCATGCTAACTTCCATTCCTGCCACAATGACCACTTTGTTCATGAGTCCACTGGGCAATGACAGGGGTGGCTGAGCAAAGATACTTGCTGGTATCCACAGAACAATTCATTCTATATATTAAGTTACAAGTATTAAATATCCAATTTCCTTAAGTAGAAGTTTGATAGTTGATATTTCACTTTGATATTTCTTGTTTTTGTTTTTTTATTTTTTCACTGTGAAGGTACATTCTTATTCTTTCAAACACATGTTTTGGCTTGTGATTATCTTTCAACTGTTTTTTTTAAGAGCATTTTTGGTGAAAACATGGATAAGTCAAAAACTCATGTTATTTTTTAATAGGATTTCCATTGTGTAACTATTGCAGCACAGACAGTTTAAAATATCAGTGAAGTATTTGGAAGGGATGTGACTAATGAACACACAGTACATCGATGGTTTGAGAAATTCTATTGTGCTGATTTTAATCTTGAAAATAAGCCACATGGACAACCTGAGACCAAGCTGGATAATGATGAGCTGAAAACTGTAGTGGAAGCGAATCCATCTCAACCTACACATGAATTAGCAGCAAGGTTTGACATTACTATTCCAACAATTTTGGATAATTTGATACAAACAAGTAAAGAAGCTGGATAGATGGGTTCCACATGAATTAAATGAGCATCAGAAGAAAAATCATCTCCAAACTTGCCTTTCTTTGCTGTCATGACATGAAGGTGAACTGTTTCTACAACGTATTGTTACATGGGATGAAAAATGAATTCTTTCTGACAATCGCAAGGGTTCAGCATAATGGTTGGATAAAGATGAAGTGCCTAAACACAGTCCAAAACTGAATATTCATCAGTAAAAGCTAATGCTGTCTGTTTGGTGGTGCAGCACTGGTATTATCCACTACAGTTTCATGAAACCTGGTCAATTTATTACAGAGGATGTCTACTGCAATCAGTTGGATGAAACAATGAGGATAATTGCTATTAAGCAGCCAAGATTGGTCAATAAAGACAGGTCAATCCTCTTGCAATACAAAGTTGTCGCACAAACATTTCTCACACCCAGAAGCTGGACTTGGAAACCCTGCGTCATATGCCATATTCACCAGACCTTGCACCAACTAACTACCACTTCTTCCAGGCTTTGGGCCACTTCTTACAAGGAAAAATATATAATTCTCAACAAGCTGTGGACAATGCCTTTCACGATTTCATCTCCACTCGCTCTCCAGGCTTCTTTGCTGCTGGCATAAACAAGCTACCATTAAGATGGCAAAACTGTGTTGATAGTTTAGGTACAGACTTTGCTTAATTGTACTGCTTTTTGTTTGAGATATAATAAACCAAACTTTTGATTTGAAATTGAACATTTCAGATTTAATGACCTAATACTTATCTATTTAAGTTTTCCTCTGCCAAGGTCACCTTTAGTCACTATTCACATGGGATAAAAATATCTTCACTTTTTTTTTTGCCATTCAAAGAAGTCTATCTACATAGCTCTTCTCCAACTTCCTGGTCACCAATTTTCCACTCATGTTCCTTTCAAGTCCCTGACCATCCAGCCAAACATTGGTTCATGAATTGATGTATAAATTGTACCTTATATTTCCTTGCAAGCAAAATGAGCAGTTAAGTGCACTGTTTAAAGTTCTACCCATTGGGAGAATTTTCTTTCACTACTGTCCTGTAAGGATGTCCAAGAAAGGGGCTGTAGTATTGTAGCTGTCCACTTTTAGGTGTGCCTGCACGTTGTATGGACCATCAGAAAACCAGGCCCAAGGCCTCTGTTCCTCTGTCAACTGATGATTGGACACCCCCATGAGGCCATAGGTGTAGGCCTTGAGAGAGAAGGCAGCATAGCAGGAGTGCAGACCAAGAGAATTTAGGCCACTCCTTCATGTAACTTACCTGTGCCTCCAGGGCCTACTCAAGCCTGATCATATATATATATACCACAACCATATTGAACCTTCAAGCACCATTGGATCCACTGGAACATATTGACCCACATAACAGAGCTTCTTGTATGGCGGCATACTGAGAGCCTTCTCTTTTTGTGGGCCATATTCAAAACTACCAGCTTTCTGGTCATTCAGTAAATGGGCCAGAGTAGCACCCCAAAAGAGCATTATTGTTGCCTCTGAAATTTAAAGATGTGTTGTGCCTCTGATTGGGTTGTAAGAGGAGTCATATACAACAACTTATCCTTCACCTTAAAAGGGATGTCTCAACAGGCCTCATAATACAGAACTCCTAGAAATTTTACTGAGGTTGAAGCCCCCTGAATTTTTATTAGATTTATTTTCCACCCTCTGTAATGCAAATGTCTTATCAATAAGTTTAGAGTAGTCACTACTTAGGAAGATGTAACATACATTGAAACATTAGATATATCTGAACTGGGAATCAATTATGCACTATGGCATGAGCTGTGAGGAATGATCTCTGGCAATCACGGTGGATAGGGTGGTTCTTTCTTCTTGAATTCTGGGATTTACCTTCTATGTAACTAATTTTCCCTGTTCTGGACAACTTCTTTTCTTATTTAGTAGGTCAAGAAGGTTTATTCAAAAAGTTTAGAAGTCACTAGCCCTGAACCTCCAAGATAAGGCTGTTGCTCTCTAATCAGTTTGGACCACTTTTTGTACCTCTGTAATATTTACTTTGATTATTTCTATCAAACACATAATACTTTAGTATGTTAATAATCATCACACTTTTTGAGATTGTTTTATTAGAATTTAATCTAAGTTAAATTGGAAGCCACCAAACCATTTGTCTTTTCATTCCTAGCCTTGAGGCAATCAATGTCTAATACCCGGCATATGAGGTCTGTCTGGAAAGTATCCAGCCATTGTTAATATAAAGAGAACAGTTACATGGTTAAATACTTTCTGGACAGACCTTGTACATTACATACATTTGAAAAAATATATTTTGGGCTGGGTTTGGTAGCTCATGCCTATAATTCTAGCACTCTGGGAGGCTGAGGTGGGAAGATTGCTTGAGGTCAGGAGTTCGAGACTAGCCTCAGCAAAACCCCATCTCTACTAAAAACAGGAAAAAAAATTAGCCAGGCATGGTGGTGCACACCTGTAGTCCCAGCTGCTCAGGAGGCTGAGGCAGGACAATCACTCGAGCCTAGGAGTTTGAGGTTGTTGTGAGCTAGGCTGACACCACAGCACTCTAACCCTGGCGATAGAGTGAGATTCTGTCTCAAAATAAAGCAAAACAAAACAAAACAAAACCAATGTTTTGCATGAATGAAAAATTTCACAAAAATCTTAATAAATAAATTAATGTGCAAAGAAAAGAAAAATGAGAGACATAGAATGATGAAAATCAGAAAAATATTATTAGAAAAGTTGACTTTTTAGATGTGCATACAAGTGTATCGGACTGGGTTGTGAAGAGATGGTGAGGAAGTACCTTGCTTATTTTCTTCTACAAATTCCAATCATGTACACATGGAGAGTTTATAGAATGATAATACTTTCAACACAGGCAAATATTAAATATTATTTTTCTTGGAAAGTATAAAATTTGTCAATACAGGTAAATCAGTGAATTTAATATATTTAGAACTTTCAGTTTATATTGAGAAAGTAAGTTGTTATAATTAGCTCTTTCACTAAATCTGTAAATCATCAGTAAAACTGACACTCTGAAAAGGGGGAAAGGTGGAAAGGAGATAGAAATGGATGAATGGTTAAACAAATATGTTCTGTGAGGTATACTTGAAATCAATCACTATTAATCTTATTCAGTTAGGTGGGCAATTGTTTAACCAGACTGCTTTTCTGAACTCATCACTTGCTTTAGCCATTTTTTCTATGTCTTTATTGATTGCCAATGGGATTGTCATTTTGACTAATGAGTTTATTTAAGGGCATCGAGTAATGATGATCTTGTTCCTTTGGCTTGTAGAAAAGTGATGCCCCTCTGGATTTCAGGGATAAAATACACAGAAAGAATATATATTAAAAGATAGAATAGATATGGAATAGACAATAGGAATATGAAAATGGAAATGAAAGTGGAAAAAACCTTTCATGGCAGAAAATATGGAATTGTTTGTTTTCATTTAAAATGTATTTATTGTCTTCTGGGGTTAACAATGAAGCAAATTTAAAATTATGTAATACTCAACATCATTTCCTTACATTATATTTTCTTAGCAAATTTATATAAGGTTCCAATTGGATGACTAGAAAGGGGAAAAGGGTGATTAAAAAGCAAATTGTATAATTGGGTCACTCTTGACCCACTTTCTTCTGGAGGCTTCTGCCTCCCATTGTGTTCGTCATCACTATATCACAGTGATCATGTCACAGATTAAACGTGATTATTACTTCCCTGCATACATTCCTCAGTGATACTCTCCATACTTTCTAACTTGACACGATAAAAAAAAGAAGAAGAAAAGAAAAAAACTCAAAATCTTGAGTATTCACATATCTACATATGTGCTTGTTTTCCATGCTTCAGCTTTCACACATTGTGGGATTTTTTGTTTTGTTTTATTTTCTATTTTTACTTCTGTTCACTAAACATATTTCCTACCTGGAATGTGTGTTCTCCAATTTGGCACAGGTGTCATTTAAATGTAGACTTAGTCTGACAACTGTATGAAAGTGAATGAACTTCAGTCTGTCTTCAGCCGTTACATGTTAGGTTTTTTACTAGCTTATTCTTACCATTCAATTGTCAGTAGAATGAATTATTGGCTACAATAATTCACACACCCTGCCATCTCATTGTGTATTCCTCCTATGGAAAGGCTGGTCATTGTTTCCCTGGCCCTCTTTTTTATTTTTATTTTTTATTTTTGTTGGAGAGAGTGCTTGGTTATGTAGCATTTTTTGACCAATGAAATGCCCAGATTTGTTAGAAATGATGATGTGTCTTTTCAGAGCCTCAGCTTTCTTATCTTCAGCTTGCTTTTCTATACACTGGCCATCACCATAAATAGAACATGCTCAGGCCAGCCTGATGGCCCAAGGAGAGTGGGACATATGAAAAAGAGATCTCCAGCATTAAATATACATATATGAACACACATATATCTATATATTATGTGTGAATAAACAAACATATGTAAAAAGACGTAGATAAAAAGAGAAAGGGAAGCACATTTTAGGTGAATGATGCTGTGTAAGTTTAAGGTAAATAGGTGACAATAAACATGGCCAGATTAGGAAGAATATTAGGAAGTAAGAGACTGAATACATCAAGACAAGGACAATGACCATATTTAAGAATACAAGTCTGACCCACAATTGGTAGCAACCTGCCCAGGAAATCAACCCATTATTTACAATAACCTACTATAAGTGAGATTTGGGGGAAGTCAGTCTGCTATCCCTAGTGACAGTCCAGAGAGCCAAACAATCGCCCCTGTAACAATCGGCCCCAAGTGTCTGGGACTTGATCAATAACTGACAGCTTCCCTAATTTTTATCCCCAATTCCAATTTAAGACTAACCAGACAAAGCCAAATATGCACCCTTTATTAATCACATAGGATGACCACTTCTAGTTAGACCACCTATAGCTTCCCACGCTAACAGTCTCCAATCATCAGGGCACACCTTCAGCTTTCCCTTTTGTCCACTGTAGAATTTTCCCACTCTTCTGCCTTCCTGTGAGTCTCTGCCAAAATTCAAGTGTGGCTGACTCCCTTGCTGTAGCAAGCTCTGAATAAATAGTCTTTGCTCTTCTCATTTGGTTAGGCTTTGTTTATTTCCATAGAAGTATCAGATTTTAAAGTCAGGATTTAGTGTCTGGTCACCTAGGTAAGGCCTGCTGGGCACAATACAGGGCTCTAAGTGAAGGTGGCTTAGAACAGAGAGAGGACCAATAGGATATGTAGCTGCAGGAGGACTAGGCCAGGCTTGCATCCTTAGCTGTGTCCACTTCACAGTTAAGGAAGCTATAAAATGCTTAAATATAAGGAGAAAGAGATCTTTTTGTATGGATTATGCCAGAGTCATATGAAAAATTTTATAAGGTATTGCTACTAATGATAATTTGAAAAAAACATTTTATCTGAATTCTTCTTATTATGTTAAGATTTGGAAAGTGGCATTTGGGATCATAGTAAAAAATACATAGTCTGTGAAAATGGAAGAATCTAGCTCTACAAAAGGGCAATATGACACTTGCTAGACACCGTGCTGAATAAGAATATGTGTAATTAATTCAGTATGTATAAATAACTCTTATTAAAGAGAATCAATTGACCAAAGGGAAACTTCAAAAGGTTTTATTTTTGCAATAACTTCCCCCCAGCTATGATATACCCCCATCTTTCCAGTGGAGATGCTCACTTCCTCAAAAATATCTCAGTTAACTTTCACAATTTTTCAGTCGTTCCTCATTCAGCAGTCACTTTTACTATCGAAGATTTTATGGAAACCTCAGTCTCATTCTCTCCTCCAGCCAAGGCTAGACCAACACCTCCTGAGTCTTGGCATGGAGGGGTTAGGTGGTCTTCCCTTTGGTAGCATCTTCCCTCCTCCCGCCTCCTGTGCTTGAGCAGGGGTGAGACAGGCCAAAGACACACTCTTTACTGACTTCATAAGTTCACAGTCCTCCTTGTTGGATATTGCTACTAAAATAAAAAATTAAAATTAAAAATACTTGATGCCAAAACCCTTAAAAAATATAATCTAAAATTAAATACTAATTCTTCTGAAAGAATAAAACCCACTTAGGTAAATAAATTTCTTCATTTAATTAGATCTTACCAATAGAAAAATCAAAGGCTCTCTTTTAATGTTGTACCCTTTTAAATGTATTATTTCCAATTCACTGAAGAATGATATGTTAATTTTAATTTATTAATATATGCAATTGAAAAATGAATCCCAAGCAAGCAGAAAAGAACTAATAGCAAAATAATTTATCTTTCATTTTTGTTAATACTAGAGTGCAAATATTTGTTGGAGAATCAAATCACCTTATTAATCAACTTGACTATTAATTATCGCCATTTACTCCTTCTTGCCACCCAAATTTAAAAATAAAACAAACAAACAAAAGACCACTGCAAGCATAGATACATTAAAATAATTTACAAAATAATTCTAGATGAGGAAATAAGTTCATTTTTAAAATTTCACTTTCATATACACAAATATGCAAAATATACATTTGTATAAAATCAGATGGTTTTCATTTCTGGAGTTTCTAACTTAATAACAATATATATTTTTTCCTAAATATGATAAAGTAAGTCAATAAAAAATATTTTTCTTTTTAAATTATTTGTTCAATTATTTAGGTAAATGGATAAAAAGTACTTTCCATAATCATGTCATTGGCCAGAGTCACAAGGACCAGAGCCCATAAACATCCTTTTGTATTTGTTGAGAAGTTAGAGAAAGAAGACATTGCCCATGGAGACCAAGAGATTTGCCCTTTGCTTGTGTTCATTATATCAAGGACAAAAACATAAGGAATAGGATCTAACAGCAGTATGTAAAGAAAATACCTTCTTGTGAAGAATAAGGGTTGGGTAAAATGCAAAATTAGCATAATGGAAAAAAACTTAGACTCCATTTGGATAGCTGTAGGGTAAATGTAAAAAAAATTGTTTTTCTTTTAAGTCATAGAGGGAAGTCAGGAAAAGAAAGCTTTAAATTTTTGTTAGTGATTGAAAGTGCAGAATGCAAATAAAATACCTGAGAGGAAAAGGTTTTTAGTTTAAAAAATAGTCTGCATTGTGCTTTAATTGTCATTTAAAAATTACCTATATTATTAGGTGAATAAGTTTGTATAAACTTACCTCAAGACATGGAATGTAAGATTTTTCTGATGAATTTGTCATAGCTTTGGTTTTTTGATAAAATATAATCATTTGGACTGGAATAATCATTTGCCTTAGTTAATTAAAATTCTGTCATTTAAAGCTGGCTTTAGAAAGACATCACAAACAAATGTGGCACCATTAATTATGCTTTAGCTGAGTAATTATTGGGCATTGTGGAGTATTCATGTCAGACTACTAAGAAGACTTTCTTGGAACACAAGCAAACACTAATCTGCTATAATTTAATCTATTTATACTTAATTTACAGTGCATAATATTTTTGTAGTAACAGACATTTGAACTAATAGCTAGTATCCGCTTCTCTTTTCTTTTAAAAATTATAATCAACTACATGGGAGAGAATATTAAGAAAAAAGGAAAGAGCAATTAGTATAGTTGATACATTAATGAATTTCCTGCAATATAATTACGCAACTAGTTGATGAAGACATACTTACAGTTCTAAAGACAGACTTGTATTGCACACATTTTCTCTTAAGATTTCTTCTTCTGTTTCTCTTTCTCTGTCTCCCTTTATCTCTCTCTCCTCCTTCCCCACCCTCTCCTGCTCAACTTCTTAACTTCTTCTATAATTCCAGCATTTTAATAGATTATAACAAGAAGCCCAAAATGAAGGTGTTCGATAATGACTCTTTTCTCCAAAAATATGCATACTAAAACATACTGAGATTAAAATATTCAATGCTGACTATTTTTAATTTTGATTATAGTCAATCTTCTTTCTCAACTCACTCAAGTCTTTTTTGTACTCTGTTGTCTGCCTAAAATGTCATACTATCCCCTTGTTACTTTTATGTGACCAATTCTATCTTGTCCTTCAGTTCAGGCATCCTATCATCTAGAAATATTTGCCTGGCTTCTTAACCTCATCAGATAGGCAATTCTCCTTTATGATCTAATGACTTTATGGATATAGCTTTAGCATTATATTACATTTAACTGTTTTTAATAACTGCTTGTTTGTGTGTCTTTTTCCAGAAGAGTATATAAACTTTTTGAGAATAAATATTTTTAAATTATTAATACTTTATTTAAAATTTTGCATGGCACCTGATACATGTTGAGGTTCAAAACATAGATGATGAATGAAAAAATGTGTGAATAATTAATTAAATTAGTTGTCGCGCGCCCCTCGCCAGCAAGGACCACGCAACACTTGGAGTTCTTC